>OX422219.1:345584793-345704793 GCA_949130495.1 Sambucus nigra | reverse complement strand
CTTGCCTAGAATTGTTCGTAGAGTCTGATCTGTTGGTGTAGAGAAAGTGTTGATGATGAAAACTCACTTTTGTCCCTTAATTTAACTCCAAAAGATTCCCAATTGGCTCTTGATTTTCTTGCCCCAAATTCCCTCTCAAGCCCTAGGTTTAGAGTTGTGTTATGTTTCGTTCAACATTTCCCCAATTACGTTAAAAACTCTTAATCCCATTTTTGGCCACATGGGCCTAATTAAAATGACCCGAATCACCCTGTGTGGGCCCGTCTAAGCCCAAAAATTCCCCAAGACCCGATTACTACCCTGGGTACTCTTTACTGACTATCTCGACCGATCCGGACTCAACCGCACACTCAGAATTATCATCCGAAACACTTTATAACATTTCCAAATTTCAACCTCGAAATGCGACACACATTAATTCGAACAATTTAACTTAAAGTCGCCAATTATAAATAATTCTTCCCACTCAAATAAATTCTCCAAATAAAAAATTTAAGTTTCTCCAATTTAAATATTTTTATATCTCCCAAAAATTATTAAATAATAAATCCTTAAAATTACGGGGTGTTACAACCTCATTTTCTCATTATCCTGAGTTTTCGTATTCGAACACTTTGAATTTGTACATATATCCTTCATTTCATACCCTAGCCTGACCTACATTACAACCCTATACAAGCCCTATGTGATCTTAGGGTGAATTTAATTTAAAAGTCATAATAGTTTTGATAATTTATGAAAATGCATTTCGCCCCTTTTAATGTGCGGTATCTTTCATTGGGATTACAATTTTTAATTTCTTATATAATGTTCTTCATTTGTGATGTGTGCGTCCTAGTTTCCATTTACATCTACTCTTTATGACCAAATGGCATGTGTGTTACCTCCCTGTTTAGAGTGAACTCACTTGATGAGTGTAATGCCCGTGAGGATTAAATATATCCTTGCTTTAATTTTTATTCAGTTTATATAAGTTTTTGCCAAATCACACTTTGCATGTGCTCACTCCTCCAATATTTTAAGGTTTCAATTTAACAAAGTTCATTCTATAATGTCAATAATACGGACATTTGTGTGAATTCATTCACTTTGCTAATAATATGTATAAAATCTTGTTCATATTGTTTGGCTTGTCGCATGTTGATTGGACATATTTTGAGGAAACCATTTGATTCTTGTGGGTTTCATCCCTGAAAACCCTCACGAGACGACTCTCGTCCACTAGGGTAACCTAGGGGTTTAATGGCTTGTTGCATATGCTAAATGAAATCGTTTGCCCGAGAAAGAGGCCTTATCTTTTTATTGCTTTTTCTTCCAATTTTGTACTTTTATCTTTCTTTTGGTTTGCTTGTAGTTCTTGTTGCATCCTATTTCATTGCTAGGGACTATCAATGCATAAGTTAGGGGGTGTGATTCGTACCGAATATTGCATATTTATACCCTCGAACCTACGCATTTTAGCCCCATAAGGTGCCTTAATCTCTACATTTAATCCCGTTAACTAGACAACCTCTATTTTACATTTTTAAGATGCTATATGAGGTATAATTGGGCTTTTGTCGGTATTTAGGTACTAATTATGGAGTTTGGATGCATTATGGCTAAGTTCCTTACATATCCGCACGCGTAAGGGCAATTTGGTCAATTTACACTTTGTACAACTGGACTAACATCTACACAAAAGTTGTATCCCTCCTTACAAGCTTTTCATGGCCATAAACGGTGTGTGATTCCGAGTCCGAATGAAGAAGTTACGGCGATATTGGCGGAAGATAATTCCAAAGGAACCAAAACAGGGGGCAGCTTGTTGGAGACCTGCTTGATCGATCGATCGACGAAAAGGGTCGATCGATCAACCGTTTATAATTTGCCTTCGAACTTTCATAATGGGCTAAGATCTGATCGGTCGATCGATCGGACAAAGAGGTGGATCGATCGATCCCCTATTTTTCTCAACTTTTCTATTTACAAGTTTGCCATTTTGGGGTTTTGTATATATACTCTTTTCTCTCATTTGAGAGAAAAATACTACATTTTACATTATTTTAGGGTTTACATGGAGCTTTTCCCTACTCCACCACTTTGGGTGTTTTGCCCACTTTGATGTATGTAAGATTATTAATTTAGTTGTCTTCCTTTATTTCCTGCTTTATTTACGTGCTTTCTTTTTGTGCTTTGTAGTGTAGATTTATCACTTTGTTTCCATTCTTTCTAGATAAATTAGTCTAGGTTGTGTCGGATTAAACTCACATAGGGTTAACATGTTTCTTTGCTTTTGTGATGGAGTTTTACGGGTCTATTTCGAGCGCGTTGTCCTAGTTATTATGCCTAGGAGATTTAACGGGGTATATCATATATGCTCCGTGCTTACGAACTTGCGTACATAATTTCTGGGGTATTTATTGATGCCAAAATTTTATTATACTGTTAGGCGTATTTAGGGGTGTGACAACTCTTGATTTAATTAACTATCGAAATGAGACGCAGTCTTAATAACTCGTCGACCCATGTAACCATTTTATACTAATTAACTCGGGTGAGGGATATTCGACGCAACCTATAGTTTTTACCTCTTTTCTTATTCTAGTTTGAATAAACTCGCCTATATTAACCTTTCCCCTTTTGCATCTTTTCCTTTTTGTTTATAAATACCTTTTACACTTTTATTTAAAAGTATTAAACCGAGTAATATTATAGCAACTCGTCTTTGTGGATTTTCGATACACGGACTTGGCCGCTATACTCACCTGTTGAGTGTAGTTATAAGTTTAGGCTTTTTGTATTGACGCGATGAATAGAAAACAATGATCATCATTTAACACATGCTTCTTTTTGCCCCTAATCAGTCTGCTCGGCCTGTGAGGAGTTCTCAGCCATGTTGGCATAAATACTAGTGTATCGGTGACTATGCCCAAATTTTCTCATTCTCCCCAAGAGTTATTAGTAAAATTTCTTCATATTTCCCCTTCGATGGATCAGTCTTTGGTCCCTGGGGGGGGTTGATCTCTCTTTCGGTTGTTATGTATTTTGTGTGTTTGAGAGATTTCAACGATGCAGGCCATGCCAGAGCTGTTGCCCTGGGCCTAACTTCGAGGCTCTTGCTAGTGATGAGGGACCTACTAGTGGACCCTTAGTTGGATAAATCATGACATTGACGTCCTATTATCGCAATCCTCCAGCGGTGATACTAGAAGAGACCCTAAAGGGTCTTGATGCTTGGAGGAAAGGTCGTTACGACGTTTTGAGAGGGATTCAAGTAATGCATTTTATGTGACTAGTTGAGAGATTCCATTTAGCGGCTCCTCCTAGGTATCCACTAGAAGTCATTATAAAATTATTTTCTTAATACTTTATCAGTGTTGGACCATCCATCGAGAACTGGGTCAATTGGTTCATGGATCATGGATCCTGATGTCTTCGTTGGTCGGTGCCATAGTGGGGGGAATTGCAACCTATTTTAAAGATGGGCGAATGTGGTTATGTCTATTTACTTGGCTTGCGATAAAATTCATTCTACTTCCCTTAGGGACTTCTACACCAAGACAGATGGGACCAAGTAGTGCCTCCCCACCCACTGGACTTTTTCCTATAGATGACTTGACTGAATCCATGCATATGAGGTTAGGTTATTTATGGGAGAATCTTCTACTATTAACGCGTCCATATCAATCCATAGGTAAGGTTTTACATGTGTTTGGCGACTATCTAAGATGGATGTAGAAGTGAGTCATGGCTAAGATTTTAGCTGAGGAGACCAGCCAGAGGTGGCTTGTCTTATTTGACACCATAAAAGGGGGATTAGTGGTTTTCTCCCGAATGGACAGCGCTTATCATTCCATGGGGAGTCTTAGAAATACCAACCAGTCAGGAAAATTTTGGGTTACTCCGAGGGCTGATGATGATTAGGCGGGATCTTTCGACAGCTGCGGATAGGGTTTTTGTGATGCTCAGATTATTTTGTGAAGCTTTTATATGACTGGGGTGTTTTTGTATGTTTTTTGTTTTTGTTTTTGGGACTTGGGAATAATTTTGTAGGGTTTACTTTTATTTAGGAATAGGTCAGTATAGAGGGGTGGTTGTTTTGTCTCACTTCGCCGATAGTTCGTGTAATGATACTAGACTCCCCTATTTGTAATAAATAATATTTTGATCATATTATTGTGCCTCTTGATGAATTTTGCATTTAATTTATTTATACCAACCGCTAAGGAATACATAATCATTTTTGTTTTTGTAAATGATAGAATGAATCGTCGTTCTTGAAGATTAGAAAAGAAAAGCATTTTGTGAAAAAAGAAGGGGACCGTGCCCATGTAAGGTGTTTGAGCTACCTACGTACTTCTTGGGGGTTTTGAAAATTTATGAGTTCCATTTTGAAAGCAAAAAGGTTTTTGAAGGATCAGACCCCACGTAGTTTTGGGTTGAGGGAAATGAAGACTTTTTTTAATAGAAGAGGGATGAGAAGAGTCGTAGCGCGCCGATATTTTGAACTAAGGGTAGAACTTCTTGAGACAGTCCAAGTTGACTAGGCTGGCCATATCTTCTCTGTCAAGGTTTGTGGGCATAGCGGCTCCTCCTGGGATAATCTTCTTTACTATGTAGGGATCGCTTCAGTTTGGTTTGAATTTCCCTATGGAGTCCCAACCGGGTTCTGTGATCTCTTTGGGAGATAAATCCCCTTCTTAGATACCACGGTCGTTAACTCTTCAGTTGAATAATCGCGGTATCCTGTGATGGTACCCTTGTATGTGATATATAGTCATCATCCTCCTTTCATCCAGGAGTGATATCTCATCTAAGAGGCTATAATGCTAATCTCCCTCGCTTACTTTTCTCTCGATCATAACGCACAGTGAAGGTATCTCTGGCTCAATAGGTATGATACTTTCCATGATATACACTAGAGAGTCAGGGGTATCCCCAGTAGATGCCCAGAATGAAGTGAAATGGCCTCAGAGGGTATAAGGGATCCAATCGGCCCAATTTTGGTTGCTTTTAGTCATTTTGTTGATAATGGATTTGAGGTTTTTATTGGTCTCTTTAATTGGACCATTGGTTTGGGGTCGATATGGAGAGGATTTGTGTCTCTGAATCCCGTACTCATCAGCCAGTTTTGTTTCCTCTATCTCAAAATGTAACCCATTATCTGATACTAGCTCATGTGGAACCCTGCATGGTCATATGATATTCTTACAAATAAACCTTGCTACCTTCTTGGCATATAATATTGTGCATGACTCTGCTTCGACCCATTTGGTGAAGTAATAAATGGTGACAATATGAACTCATGCCCATTGGAAGCTTTGGTGTGAATTTCCATATAATTTTAATACCTCAAGAGGAAAATGGCCTACAAAAAGTCATGTTGTATAATTCCCGAGGAGGTAAGTGTTGCAGATTGACAAACTATTGGCATTTGAGGCACCTTCGGATGTAGACAATGCAATCCTAAACCATGGTGGTCCAATAGTACCCATGATGGATAATATTTTTGGAAATAATAAGATCGTTCATGTGGTTTCCGCATTCTCCACTGTGGATCTTTTACATCATTTCTTCAATGTCATCTCATTGTGATGCAGTGCAAGTGGGTTCGATCAAAGTTTCTCTTGAACAGTTCTTTATTACAAATAATTTACTGGGCAACCAATTTGTGAAGGGTCGCTCGGTATTTTTGATTGACATCTTAGGGGGACCTATCGTGTTTGAGTAGTCGTCAAATAATATAATACCAGAATTCAGCCATATCAGAGTCTTTTTTTGTGATGAGCTCAATATGGTAGCAGTGGATTGTCATAGCTTATTTTTGAACTAGGAAAGGGGCCATAGTTATTCCCTCGGGTATGTAGAACATATAGTCTACTCTAGCAAAGGCATCGGATAAGATGTTCTTTGCTTGGGGAAAGTAATGGAAGGTGATATCTCTAAACTAGGAGGCCATCTCTTCTAGGTGGGCATGGAAGGGTAAGATCTTTTCGTCCTTGACTTTCCATCGTCTAAGGACCCGACCGATGATGAGGACAAATTCCCCATAAACATCTAGGCATTGGATGCCTTTATTAAGAGAAACTTTGAGGCCTACGGTTCATCCTCGTATTCGGTCATGTTATTGGTACAGGGAAAATCTAGCTTGATGACAATGGTAGTGTGAGTCATCAGAGGAATTCTAGAGTATCCTAATGACGTATCTGTGACAACCCGAATATAATTATGATAAATAATGTTTAAATCATGCTTACCTTATGGGATGGGTATAATGTGCTATTAGGATATATAATGTTAAGCTATTATGTTTAGTCTAATCCTACCTTCATAACTCATGAAATATAAAATTAGTTACAAACACAAAATTTTGAATTTTTCAGTAGGAAAGTTCATGTGGGAGACTAGTTTTGACCGTTAGAATGTAACAATTAACTTGAGGTGAAAACTAGGTATTTGTATATATATTAATTATGTGTGTAACACAATAAACGGCCCATCAAATGAACATTCGAGTGAGAAAAAATCGTCTTTTTACGAACATGGGGTGAAGTAGTCATTTAGATTTAAATGATATTTTGTCTTGTATGGCGCCACATATTATATATTGATTGGACCAAGGGGAGGTTCCCTTATGCCAACTTAAAGACCATAAAATCTCCCTTATTCTTCATGTACATCATAATTTCAAGTGGGTTGAGGTTTCCATGAAAGAAAAAGAGGTCTTGGTGAATTAGTGCAGGATTAAGGAAGATAACCGAGAGATAAACAAGCTTATGTATCCAAGGGTTCATAGGTAATATTTAATTTGTAAATTTCATTATTTATATGACATATGTTGTTTTATATGATATTAAATATAATATTTGGGGACAAGGGGATATGTTTTGTTGTATGTATATGGGTATGTGTAGGTTATGTATATGAAGCATGTTGAATTCATACAACTAAACGTGTAATTATTATGTTAATCCAACTGGTGTATCTTTGTGAATACTCAATGGAATCGATTGATTCCAATTGGATATGAAACTAAACTTATATGTACCTATTATGTCTGAAAATTATGTAAAAATACCAAGAAATGAATCTTGGGTGGTATTTTGAAGTTCAAGTATAGAATATTCCCTAAAAGTGTAAGTATGCATACCACATGTGTGAGGTTTTTCTTGACATAGCAAATGAACTCTAAAAATTATGAAATTTTAATTTTGTATTATTAAATATTTTTATTTAAATTGGGTACAATATCATAGAAAGATATGTTGTAGAAAAATTATGAAAATTCCTGGAAGTTGACTGGACGATAGAGGATCCCATAGGGAAGATTTGTTATGAAGTAAAGAAATGGGCATATTTTGCTCTAGTGAACTTGGAATAATGCACCATATTTTTTATTGAAAACACAATATGATTAAGATTTAATTGTAATGGTTGATTATGATTTGGATATGTTAAATATCTTGACATGAATGTGGATGGGACTTCATTTATGATAAATGATTTGAATGGGACCATATAATGCTTATGAATTGAGTTACGTTTAAGTTATTATTTGGATTGTTAATATTCTTATGAAGATAATAATATTGTAAGAATGATAGGAAGGGAAGGAGAACAAGTTGAACAAGTGCCAGATAGAGACAAAGGAAAAACACATTAAATTGTCAAGGTGAGTGTACTCGCTGGTAAGATGCATTTATACATGGTTATGGATAAGATCAGAATATTACTCACTAGTAAGATATATTTATGCATGGTTATGGATATGATCATAATGTTATGAATATGAAACTTTTCTTGTCGGTTTACCGAAATGGGGTTAGCCAGGGATGGGGTTAGCCAGGGAGGCATAAAACCATGGTTTTGGTTTAACATAAATGGGGTAATTCAATCCTACTTATCCTTTTAGTAAGTTTGAATAAGTATAATTACTTTAAAATTGTGAAAAGCTTTAGTTTTATGGATTCATATTAATAACTGAAAAAGGATACTCGTGTTTATGGTTTGGTTAAGGTAATTATGACTTAACTAACTTTGACTTTCAAACTTAATTATAAGTAATTGGGTTGGGATGTGTCAGTATCTTTTCTTATTAGCATCACCATCAAAGAACATTTTCCACCGAATGTCTTTTAGAGAGGTTTAGAGGATGTCTTCATCCGGGAACTCGAAGAATCAAACGTCAACTTCTTCCATGGGGTAGTCAAGAAAGTAGTCGGATATGTTTATCCCCTTCATGGCCTTCTGTGTGACATACACGATATCAAATGTAGCTAGTAGCATCAATGACCAAGACATTTGTCTAGACAAGGCGTGTTTCTCAAGTAGGTATTTGATAGGATCCATTCCGGACACAAGTCTTATGGGAAAAACGAGCATGGAGTGTTATAATTTTTGAGTGACCCAAACTAGGGCGACACATGCTTTCTTTAAGGTAGTTTAATTGACTTTGTACTCGACCAATTTATGATTGGCACAGTAGACGGACCTCTCTTTATGGGATTCTTCAACGTATTGGGATAGTAAAGACCATACTTCAGTATCTGTTACGATTAAGTATAAAAATAGAGGGAGACCAGGCTATGGCAGCATGAGTACCGAAGGTGGGTTAAAATAATTCTTGATTTTGTCGAAGGCTTCCTCACAGGCCTCATTTTAGATTTTGGTAGAGTCTTATCATATAGGTTTGTAAATAGAATTCAATTGGCTGATTAATCGACTAATATACTATAATTTCCCCAGGAATTGCCAAACTTCTTTTTTCGTTCTTGGTGGTGGCATTTTAAGTATGGCTTTCAATTTTTCAGGGTTTGCTTTGATTACCTTCTCGCTAATCATGAATCCCAAATCTTTTCTTTGATGATGCCAAAAATGCATTTCTGTGGGTTAACCAACATTTTGTATCACTGTAGTCGTTTGAAGAACTCTTGAAGGAGGGAACGCGACCTTGCTGAGTCTTAGACTTAATAATCACATCGTCTACGTAAAATTTGACCTCCTTATGTATCAGATTATGCAATATGGTTATGGCATTGCTAGGTAACCCTTCTATTCTTAAGCCCAAATGGCATAATCGTGCAACATAAGGTTCCCAACGGGGTGATAAAAGAAGTTTTCTCTTGATGGTCACAGTTCATCTTGATCTAATTGTATCAGACAAACCTATCGACATATGACTTGAGACTGCGATTGATCGTGTTGTCCACAATGATGTCGATGCTAGGCAAATGGGTGATCATCTTTTGAAAAAGCTTTGTTCAAATCCCAATATCCAATGCACATGTGTACTTTTCCTCCTGATTTTGGAATGGATACAATTTTGGGGAGCCATGTGAGATATTCGATCACCCGAATTAAGCCTATGTTCAACTATTTGATTACTTCTTTTTTTTTACCATGAGTGACCATTCGGTGCAGAGTTTTTACAGTTTTTGTTTGGCGGGTTAGCATTAGGGGAGAATTGAAATCTCGTGCTAAGCTATTTTGTGATCAATGATGGACATATCGTCGTAGCATCATGCGAAGACGTCCATAAATTCTTTCAATAATTCTTCGAATTATGCATGCTCATTCTCATTAAGGGGGACCCTATTTTAATCTCGCGCAGTTGGTTAATAGAATCGAGATTAATAATAATAATTTCATTTTCATTAATTTGAATGTGGGTATGTTGTTTATTATTAACCTTCTTAAGATCAGTTAATAATTGTTCATTTGCAAAATCATCATCATTAAGAGCTTGATTAGAATCAAGACAACTAATGTAAGTCAGTCATCGTTTATTTCACTTTTGGGAAAAACATCATTGAGAACCTCATCAAAGTAGGTCACGATTAAATTATTATTAGAAAAAGGAGGTATAATAATTGATGATGAGATAGGATAACAGCAGTGTTGAGTTTCATTTCAACAGGTCTGACTGGTATAGCACTCTAACTGACAGGTTCATCCGCAGTCTTGATCAAAGAGGACGGGTCCGACGATTTAGTGCCTGAGTGGATCATGTAGAGTGTCTTCCCCAGTGTCTACATATTGAATGAATCCTCGGAGTTCATCCCTCAGAAACTTAGGCAATGGGTATATCTTTCTCAACGAGAGGTTGCACATGATGTTCAAAGTATTCAGCCTAGGGGAAATTGTTTTAAGAGAATATTATCCTTCTTGGATTCATCTTCTTATCCACATGATCATACCATGGTTCAGGAAAGACACATAAGGGAAAATCCATACCCTCTTTGAGGAATTTCCCATTTAAGAAATCCTTCAAAATATTCTTGGCACTTTTTAAACTTCTCTTTAACCGTGGTTGTCGAAGCATTCTGAGTTCCTCTGATGAAGGTTGATAACCAAGGCCACATGGAGGATAATCCTTTTTGAGGACTATAAGTTCTAGTAACCCCTATTGACGTTGCCCCTAGCCCCAGTCCGGGCATAAAGTACATATTCTTAAACATTTGTATCATGTTAACATTGTTGCGAAGGTTGTGCCACGGAAAAACTCGCTCTTTGAAACCATCCCATGCTGGGAGTGGAAATAGTTTGACTAGGAAGACAGAAAAGAGAACGTCACTTGTCCCATGTTGTATCTCTAGTGTTGGGTGGATGGTGCCTGCATTTTTGGTAGTATCATCGTTTCCCAAGGTGGTGATGACTTGCACTTTGGCGAAGAACTTCAATTTCTGATGGAGAGAGGAAGATACCCCCCCAGATGTTATGAAGCCACGGTCAACCAAGCAGTAGGTTGAAGTAAGATGGTATGTCAATAACTTAGAACTCAGTAATGGGATTGACAGCGCCAACCCCTATTGTGAGTTTTATAGATTCCATCACCTCACGGTGATTGTTGTCATAAGCACGCATTGAGGTGGAAGTTAAAGTAAGGTCACTTACTTTTAAACCCAGGAAATTGAAGGTTATTCGTGGGAAACCATTGAGAGCTGACCCATTATCGATAAGTGAGAGGGGGACTAGATTTCCTATGACCTTAACGGAGATGTTAATAGTATAGTTATGATTAGGACCAAACCTTTAGATTTCTTCTTCAAAAAAAGAAAGTAGTCTAGTAGAGGTCAAGGACCCAACCATGTTCATAGCTTCTTATAAAGTGGTGGAAGGAGGGATTATGGTCCCAATGAGAAACTTTATCATAGCATTTTGGTGCAAATGGGAAGACATGAAGAGTCCACACAAGGTGATATTTGCCTGAGTTTTCTTTAGCTGGTCAAGAATCTTGCTTTTCTCATTGGTTATTTACGTCATGGGGAGATCCTCAATAGCTCCCTTTATCTATTCCTGTTGACTGAAGATTTGGACTCTGGTAGTATCATCCAGATCTTGTCATATGGTTCATGGAGGAGAGGAAGAATAAAAACCTTATTTCTTCATCAATTTCGGGTTGCATGGCTACTTTGTTGGTTTCCCCTATAATATATTTAAAAGATATCATCCCACACATATTTATTACCGGTTTAACCTTTTTTGACTTGTTTTTTTCATTTGAGCTATCAAACTCGTCCCCCCATTTAGTGGCAATGATTTGTCTTTCAATGAGAAGCCAATGCATTCCGCGACCTCGATGGCTTCTTCATATAAATCCTCCCACTCAACGGGGAGGTGAAGAAGTGAAGGGACCAACTTCCCTTGTAGCTTTAAGGCATTGAGTACCTATAAAATACTATAGTGAAGACACACTATATAGTTGACATACTTGAGTAAATACTATATAGGAGTTCCAACTAGTCTGGATGTGGAAACAAAATAGTTTAGAATCTTCGAGACATCTTCTCCGAAATATTGGCGAGCTTAATCAACAATTAATCAAGACCAAGACCATACATATCCACCAAATAGGGAAGTACTCTAATTGCCTGAATACACTATAGGACACAAATCATGCATATAAGTGTATACGTGTATACATAAGTGTTTATATATTTTTAGGATTTTTTAAAAATATTTTAAATCATTTTCTAAAATCATGTAAAATGATTTTTTATAACTTTAAAATTTTGTTTTTAAAAGTATTGGGGATGAAAATTAAATTACTTTTAGTCCTTAAAATATGACAGGGTAGAATACAAAACTGACAAAGACATTTGGGGATGCAATTACGATTTTAAAAACATGGAAAATACGAGTTTTACATCCTATATAATTCATCCACGTGTCTATTCCTTACTGGTGGAAAGTGTGTTTCTTTACTCTCTCAAATTCGATCACCATTTACATTCCTTGGATCATTTGTTATCAACAATCTGCATGTCTTAGAACTGATCCTTGTAATAACCGTTGGGGCCAATTATATTGAGACTTAGTGCGGTGCATTATCATCCATTAGATTTAGAGTTTGAATCACCAAAACAATATCAAACCCTTGATTTAGTTCGAACATATGGATCCTTCCATATCTAGTATAAATTAATGCCATGGGTTAGCCATTACAGACCTTTTGGGAGTTCGTTATCCTGAGAGAAAAGAAAAGAGAGAAGGGAGAGAAGAGAGAAAAGAGAAATGTTAGAGATATAGAGAGAAAACCATTTCTTAGAACTTAATTCTTTTAGGTTTTCTTCTAAAACCAAACACATACTTCGATATTCCAACACACACAAGAAAAATCTCCCTTAGGAACCTGTCTCAGTGTAGATCTTGAGTTTCTTTCTAGAAATTAGGAGATTTTCTAAGAGATACATATCACTTAGTATCATGACGCCTACTCCCTTATATGTGGGATATAAAATGCCACTTCACAACTCTTCTTTTAACCATTTGTCTTTTGAAGATGATATCATCATTTTTAGCTTAGGATTGAGACGGAAGTTAAGAAAATTATGAAGTTGTTAAGGCAGTACGAGCATGTGTCAGGCCAATTCATTAATAATAGCAAAAGCAACTTAGTGGTCTCCAACAAATTAAGTCCAAGAATTGTCAACAAGCTGAAGGAATTCACAGGAATGTAGGTTAATGAGGATCCTATCACCTGTCTAAGCTGCCTAATTTTTAGTGGAAGGAAGAAGATCATATACTTTGCAGATTTGGTCCAAATAATCAAGAGTAAAATCCAAGGATGGAAGGGCAACTATTTGAGTCCGAGTGGTAAGCTTGTCCTTCTCAAATCAGTTCTTTCCTCTATACCAATGAACCTTCTTCCAACTATCAGTCCCCTAAGTCTATTCTCAATAGAATTAACTCTCTTTTCTCAAAATTCTTCTGGAGTTCTAATTTTTGGGATCATAGGCATCAATGGTGTTGTTGGAATTTGATTGCTAAACCTAATAATGAGGGTGGATTGGGTATCAGACATCTCAATGATATAAATTCATCTCAAAGCATGAAGTTGTGGTGGCTATTCAGATCTATAAAATCTTTATGGTCAAAATATATGCAGTCAGCCTACTGTAGGATACATCACCCTACAGTTGCTCCAATTAGGGGGAGTGATCAAACTTGGAATACATTATGTTCAATTCGAGACAAAGTATAGGAGAATTTAATGTGGAAAATATGAGAAGGAAAAATCAATGTAATCAAAGACATTTGGGGCATACCTGAATGTAAAAATTCTACAGAAGTTGAACCTGGTCTCATAAGAGACGTTTGGAATTCAGGTTAAAAATGGAACAAGGAAAAGTCCCTTCATTTCTTTAAGCCAGAAATTTTTCATAAGATTCTTAATTATCAAGAATTTTTCCCTTATAGTCCATATACTCTAATTTGAAAACTATCTGATTCATGATATTTTTCCACTCTTCAGCTTGGAGTTTAAGCAGAATAAGAGGTGTTACAAGTATGAGCTCAAAGTTTGTCTGGCATAGCTCCCTCCCAATTAAAATATCAGTGTTCATGTGGAAACTCATGAATAACCTGCTCCCTACTGATGAGAAGATCAAATCTATAGGATTTAGAGGTCCCTCTAAGTGCTTCTGTTGTTTAATCCCTCAAGAAGAAACGAATGACCATATTTTTTAGAAGGTAGACATAGCTGACTAAGTTTGGGACAAAATTACAAAAGAATATGGCATCCAAAGAAGTAAAGGTGGAGGCTTTAGAAATCAGTTATTTCAATGATGGCTTTATGGGGTTAAATTAAAACATAATGTAAGCATTATTGTTCCTGCCATAGTTTATTCGTGCTTATTGATGATGCTAAGATTTAGCACCACCGGATAAGTGATAATGAGCTCAAACTGTAGTAACCATGGCAGCCATAGAGATGTATAAGTGTATAAGTGTGTAGAAGGGGATGAGTATAAGAGGAAATAAGACAATGATGTATAGTGGTTCAACCAATTTGGCCTACATCCACTGTGAGTGTGTGATCCACTAAGTATGGGCACTAATGGCCCTGTATACAATGCACATAAGCTCACTTTCTCTCTCTACTGTGTGTACAAGAAGAGTTTTAGCTAGGGTTTCAATAAATTGATCGATCCCCTGTAGGGTTGTGGGTGATATGTATATACAGGTCTTGGGGGTGTAGTGTACCCCCAAAGTATGCATGGTGCATGTGAATGATGATCTAGCCAATCCCCTATTGACACCTATAGATGCCAAATGATGACATAATATTCCCTCACGTGAGTGTGTGATTTTGTTATAACGGTCTCCCATGTGCCATGTGAGCCTCACGCGCACTGTTCCACGCTTCTCCCAAACCACGCGCCGTGATGATGTCACCCTCGGCCTATGAGATGAGGCCGAGGGCAAAGTTCCTTCCGGTAGTGAGTCTGGCCTAATTTAGGCCTCGTACTGTCGTACCCTCGGAGGGTCGTCCGAAGCCTGATGAAGGGTCAGCCTCCTGAAGGGTCGTTCGGAGCCCGATGAAGGGTCAGCTCCCTGAGGGGTCATCCGGAGCCTGATGAAGGGTCGGCCCCTGAGGGGTCATTCGGAGCCTGATGAAGGGTCGGCCCCCTGAGGAGTCGTCCGGAGCCTGCTAAAGGGTCGGCCACCTGAAAGGTCGTCCGGAGCCTGATGAAGGGTCGACCCCCTGAGGAGTCGTCCGGATCCTGATGAAGGGTCGGCCCCCTGAGGGGTCGTCCGGAGCCTGATGAAGGGTTGGCCCCTGAGGGGGTCGTCCGGAGCCTGATGAAGGCTGAAGGGTCGTCCAAAGCCTGATGAAGTGCAGGGTGCTCTCGGCATGGCCGAGGGTATATACGGGTATATCAATCACCCCCAGCCCTTAGCCATAGATGATTCTGAGATGGCTGATGGATAATATTTCTTTTGAGACTAAGTGTATGGTCTGTTTGATGAGTGACACCTGTCAAAATGATTTGACAACTGTCAAATTTTTATCCAATATCATTCCAGTTTTTAAGGCATGGCGGCTGTATGCGACCTAGGACTTTGTGCCCTAATGATGCCCTCCTCGTGGGTTGTGCTCTGCCTTGGTTAATGGGCCCACTCATTACTAAGGTATTTAAGAGATTTTTGAAACCTTTCACTCTCTTCTTCTTTTTCGCGCCCAAGTTTTCTCTCTCTCTAGTCTCCAGCCTTCTTTCCATTTCTGCAGCTTTCGAACCTTCAACTTAGCAGCTTCGCCCTTTCCCTTCAGGTAATCTTTAACCACCCACGCCCTCTTTACTTTCATTTCTCTTTTTTCTTTTCTGTTTTAGGCTTGTAGGGCTTAAATTAAGTTGTTTTACAGCTTTTTCGGCGACTGTTCTTTGAGTGTTCTTGAGTTTCTTGGGTGTTCTCGAGTGAAAACCATCGATTTCCTTTGTTTTAATCCAAAAGTCTAATTTGGTCAACTGCAAACTTGTTTATAGTTAAGTTCCCCAAATTCCTCCAAGTGTAGGGTCTCCCCCTTGATGCTTATGAGGCTTTATAGCTTAACTGAGGAGTTCCCTTCCCTGAGAGAGAAATTATTTGTTGAGATCAGACGAATAGAGGAAGAGGAGGAGAGGAGATAAGGGGCCAACCCTAATTGGGTACGACCCATCTGTCCTATTCCTCTAGCCATAATAAAACCATTTGAGCCATCTGAGTCTTGTGGGTCGTCCCATCGTCCAGCCAAGTGTTATTCAAGTGAGATGGACGAGAGAGCCTCTTCGCCAACTAGCGCTGGACCTTCTGGTAGAATGGAGACATCTGATCTAAGCCAAGGACAAGGGTACAGTTTCTTCTGAGGCTGTCCCTGTGACAACCCTATCTCCTCATGCCTTCCAGATGGCCTTTCCCCGTGGTCGTCTGGCAGATGATGAGGTCGAGGGAGAGGGGACTGAGGGCCAGGGCGATGACTCAGATGACCAAGTTGATACCTCCCATGCCTTGTCCTATATCTCCTCCGTTAGGGATCGTGACCTCTTATTGTGGAGACATGCCTATGGAGTGCCCCCGGCATAACCATGAGGGTCCCCTATGAGTCTGAGAGGGTTTTTGAGGGTGAAGAGGGCGAGGTTGCGGTGTATGAACAAATGTTCAAGGTTGGCATTAGGTTCCCTCTGTATCCTGTTATCGTAGATATCCTATCAGCCCTCGGTATTTCCCCCTCTCAGCTTCCTCCCAACTCCTGGAGGACAATACTAGGTTACATCTCCCTGTGGAAGAATGCTTTCACAGATGAGCCCTCGGCTGGCATATTCCTAGCCTTCTACAATACCACCTATTCGTCCAAACAGCCTGGGTACTATCATCTAGGGGCGAGGAGGTCTGAGAAAAAACTTCTCCACGTGGCACAAACCTCCAACCATGATTGGAAGAAGAGATTCTTCTTCGTCTCTGGGGAGTGGGAATACCCCACCGAGGCATCTCCTGTAGCCGATGGTCCGAGGGTCCTCCGAAGATGGTCTAACCCGTCGATGAAGGCCAGGTCAGACCCCGGACTTAGCCTGGAAGAGAAAGATATTGTTGAATATCTGAGAGGACGAGGGAGAGGGGGTGAACTTCCAAAGTTTAAAGATCTGATGACCCCTCGGTTCCTCAAGGAAGCTGGTCTGAAGGTCGACCCCCTTACAGAACTATGTGAGTTGTACTTTTCTTTACTTTTTTTCAAGTGTTTCCTTTTTATCTCTATATTTTTCTCATGTGTCATACCCTTTTCAGGTCGTCCTTCTGATGTATCAGACTACCTCTGGGAAATAACTACTCCCAGTTTACTATCAGGCTTGGAAAAGAAGAAGGGTAAGGAGCCTCAGCAGGCTCCTAGGAAGACGAAGGTTGTGGGTCGACGGTTGTTGAGCCGACAACCGATCGCCAGAAAAGAAAAGAGCCTGAGATTCCTGTTGACCCTCGGCCGGATTCTCGGACGAGGGCCAGGGTCGAAGCATCTGAAGGGACTGCTTCTTCATCCAGCATGGGGGCCTTCTGGACCCAGAACTTAGCACATCTGAGGGCCGAGCCATCATCGCTTATTGCAAATTTGAGGGCAGCCAAGGCATCAATTTTTTCTGCTCCCTCGGCTACTGATTACAATTTCCTGTCAAATATGCCTCCAGCCAAAGTGTATGACTATGGTCTACACGCTCTAGCCTAGGTATCGATCTTGATTCATTTCTTCAATTGCATTCTTTCACCAACTGTTTTCTCGGCCTCTTGACATCTGTTTATTTTTTTGTGCAGTCTGTATGCGCCTTTACTTCGGCAACTAAATGGATGGCTGAGAATCAGGAGAAATTCCATGAAGCCGAGAGGGCCATCCAGCATGAGGCCGACCTGCAGGCTGACTTAGATACTGCAAGGGCTGAGCTAGAGAGTGTCAGAACTGAACATGCATGAATTATGGACAAGCTGACGCGGCAGCATGATGAGGATCTGAAGGCCAGAGACTTGCTTCTGAAGGATAAGGATGAAGCCATGACCCACCGGGAGGCCCAGTTTAAGATTGAGCTGTCTGAGGCTGTGAAGAAAACCGAGGCCAACGCTGTGGAAGCCTATAAACTCTCCGACGAGTTCCAAGGCTTCGGCCTTGAGTACTTGGAGAGAGGGATAAAGATGGCTTGTCGGTGGGTCGTCCTCAAGTTCGGCGACGTCGTCTCTTCCGTCCGTCTGTCTGTCTCTTGAGACCGTTCAACTGGATGACCCCCTGATTACCGAGGCTCTAACTCAGGTGGAATCGCAGGTGCAAGTCGAGGGGGTCGGCATGTCTGAAGACCAGCCCGTTGTGGTCATTGAGGAAGCCCCTCTTGTGGATGTTGAGGCCCTGCCCTCTGATATTGTTCCATAGGGTGGTTGTCTGTAGCCCATACCCTCTCGATGTAATTAACATTTTTGTACTCTATCTTGTTTGACACTTGATATTTCATTTATACTATCGTCTCCTTTGCTGTCTTCCATGTTTTGTCTTTTACATTATTTTTGTTGTGAATCTTTGTTAATGCCACTAACCCGTCCCTCGTCTCTCTTGAGGGTGAACGAGGGGTCATCCCCTGCTTTGGCCCTCATTATAGACGAGGATTAACAACCAAATTAACGGTTTTAAACAAAGTATTCCCTCGTCTTTCTTGAGGTCAGTGGTGGGGTCGTCCCCCCCTACTGGCCCTCATCATAGCCGAGGGTTAATCACCAAATTAATGGTTTTAAACAAAGTTTTCCCTCGTCTTTCTTGAGGACAGTGGTGGGGTCGTCCCCTCCGCTGACCCTCATTATAGCCAAGGGTTCAACTTACCAAATTAATGGTTTTTAAAGTTTTCCCTCGTCTTTCTTGAGGACAGTGGTGGGGTCGTCCCCTCCACTGACCCTCATTATAGCCGAGAGTTCAACTTACCAAATTAATGGTTTTTAACGAAGTTTTCCCTCGTCTTTCTTGAGGACAGTGGTGGGGTCATCCCCTCCACTGACCCTCATTATAGCCGAGGGTTCAACTTACCAAATTAAAGGTTTTTAAACAAAGTATTCCCTCATCTTTCTTGAGGTCAGTGGTGGGGTCGTCCCCCCCACTGGCCCTCATCATAGCCGAGGGTTAATCACCAAATTAATGGTTTTTAACAAAGTTTTCCCTCGTCTTTCTTGAGGAAAGTGGTGGGTCGTCCCCTCCACTGACCCTCATTATAGCCGAGGGTTCAACTTACCAAATTAATGGTTTTTAAATTTTTCCCTCGTCTTTCTTGAGGACATGGTGGGGTCGTCCCCTCCACTGACCCTCATTATAGTCGAGGGTTCAACTTACCAAATTAATGGTTTTTAACAAAGTTTTCCCTCGTCTTTCTTAAGGACAGTGGTGGGGTCGTCCCCTCCACTAACCCTCATTATAGCCGAGGGTTCAACTTACCAAATTAATGGTTTTTAAAAAAAGTATTCCCTCGTCTTTTTTGAGGTCAATGGTGGGGTCGTCCCCCCCCCCCCCCCATTGGCCCTCATTATAGCCGAGGGTGGTTCTCTGTAGATGTTTCCATGCGTACTAGAACTGATAACCACGGGATGAGGGGAAACACTGATATTTCTCATTAATTTTCCAATTTTTCTGTTGGAGCAACTCTTATTATAATTATGGTCTATCAAGACCTTACAACACTACTGATAGTATTTCTTCAAATGATCTGCATTCCAGGGGTTAGAAAAGGGTTCCCCTTCTAGGTTTTCTAGTCTATAGGTCCCAGGGACGACTTCATCGATGACCCTATATGGGCCATGCCAATTAGTATGGAGCTTGTTGGGCTTTTGCCAAGTCTTCTTGAGGACCAAGTCCCCCACTGCGATAGGCCTCTATTTCACCCTCTGATTGTAAAACCTTGCGGTCCTCTGTTGGTAGACTGCCTGCCTTATCTCAGCATCCTCCCTCCTTTCCTCAATCAGGTCTAAGTCGAGTCTCCTCTCTTCCGCATTTCTCTGGGGGTCATACATTTGGACCCTATGAGTAGGAAACTCAATCTCGGTGGGGATGACGGCTTCTGAGCCATAAGCTATCATGAATGGGGTTTCTCCGGTAGAGGTCCTCACTATCGTCCTATATTCCCACAGCACGGCATATAACTCATCGACCCATCTTCCTTTTGCCTCCTCAAGCCTCTTCTTGATTCCATCTAGGATTGTCCTATTTGTAACTTCTGTTTGCCCATTGGCCTGAGGTCGGCCTGGGGTGGAGAAAAATTGTTTGATACTCACCCTTTCACAGTACTTCTGTAGAGAGGTATTCTTGAACTGAGTCCCGTTATCCGAGATGAGGGTGTTGGGGAGACCATATCTGCATATAATATTTTTCCAGATGAACTGGAAGGTTTTCTACTGTGTGATCATCACCATCGGCTTCGCTTCCACCCACTTTGAAAAATAGTCAATGGCTACGATGAGGAACCGGTAGTTATTGACGGCCCTAGGCAAGGGTCCTACTAGGTCAACTCCCCACACTTCAAATAGCCATAGGGATGTAATGGAAGTAAGAGGCTGATGGGGTTGGTGAGGGATGGTGGAAAATCTTTGACATTTGTCACACTTTTTTACATATGCTGTGGCATCCTTCTCCAAGGTCGGCCACCAGTACCCTTGGGTGATCACCCTCTTCGCTAGGGATCTTCCCCCGATGTGGCTTGAGCACGATCCTTCGTTCACATCGTGCAAAATGGAAAGGACTTTTGAGGGATGCACACACCTAAGTAAGGGGAGCAAAAACCCCTTTTTGTACAAGGTGTCCCCAATGATAGTGAACTTTGCAGCCCTGTATCTCAACTTCTTCCTTTCTTGCCTTGCTTCTGGCATCTCCCCCTCTTTAATGTACCTGATCAGAGGGTGCATCCACGAAGCTTCCTGAGAAACATTTAGGTAATTGCCAAGTGTTTCCTCAGTGCCTTCAATAGTTGGACGAAATAAAATTTCTACTGGGACCGTCCTCCTGATGTCTGTCCTCGTTGCCGAGGCCAACTTAGCAAGGGCATCAGCACTGCCATTATCGAGCCTAGGTATCCTCTTTAATTTCACTTCTCTGAAGCCCTTCAGTAACGACCTCAATTCCTCAAGGTACCTAGCCATCCTCTCGTCCTTAGCCTCGTAGGCTCCTAGTATCTGATTCACTACTAGCATTAAATCACTACGGACCAAAATCTGGCCGACACTAAGAGACTTGGCCAAGGAGAGGCCTTCTACCAAGGCCTCATATTCAGCCTCGCTGTTGGAGGCTTTAAAGTTAAACCTCAGGGCGTATTCAACGTCTATGCCATCGGGTGCTGATAGTATCAGTCCATCTCCACTTCCGTTGTCATAGGAGGACCCGTCAACGAAGAGACTCCACATGGTGCGTTCTTCTGAGAAACTTCCCTCGGTGAGTGACCCCTATCTAAAGAGATATCTTCCCTCTTCGTTTTCAACCACTTTTCTTCTTGCGGTGCTCGTCTCAGCCTTATCTGTAGGCGTGTTGGTGAGCTCACCCTGTCGGGTATCTATCTTCCCGAGGCCCTTGATGAGTACATTATTTTGTATATTTTATACCCAAATTTATACTTTGTTAGTCCCCTTTTAGTGTATTTAATAATTTCTTAGGACTATTTTGTTAAAAAGAGGAAAAAAATGCGAGAATGATTGAATTCATAGTTAAAATGTCAATTTTAAGTCAAAAATGGTCACTTCGATAATTTTATAATATTCTTGTGCTAATTTGTGAAAAAAGTTGCCTAGTGAAATTTTTGCAGATAATGATGGAATTTGGTGCAAATTGATGATCAATTCAAAAAAGGCGCGAAAAAGCTGATTTTTACGGTCGTTCGAAAAAGCTGATCAATTCAACAATTCAAAAAATGTTGTGAAATTTTAAAAAAGTCGGAAATTTTTATTCTCTGATTTGGACGAAACTCGGCATGCGTGTTCAGGAAGAAAAGATAAGAGTTTTCGAGTGGGGGGAAATTTCGTCCCTTATCACGATCCAAAGATTAAAGAGGTGGAGAGATAGCTACCAACACCATTCGGCCAATCAGAAAGAGTCCCACCACAACTCAAATACCTCACTACTTGTCCTATAAAAAGGACCCTTGGGCTCATAATTTCGTAGACAGTTTTAGAGAGTGGTAGAGAGAGCTTTAGAGAGGGCCAATAATTATTTTGTGAGTGGAATTTTTGTCAAGATTATTTGTGACACATCAATTGTAAGTTTGTTTATTTAATGAAATTGAGTATTCATTCTTGCAATTTTATTATGTCTACAATTATGCTAGCTTAATTTCCTCACTAGGACTAGGTGAAATTTATCATGTGTGATTAATATTGTGTGTGATTTAATTTCGTCTTTATTTCCCGATATGTGCTAAACGTTTTAAAAATTCGGTATTCATTTAAAACGACACGAGAGTGTGTTTTAAACCTTCGGCATTATTTGAAAATAATCATTTTTATATTTTAAGTATGAGTACTTTTTGATGGGTTATACTTTTATTTAATTGATTGATAGCCCATGCTTAAAGACTATATTTTAAAATTTAAAAGTGAACTTTTTAAGGGAATAGGGATTTTAGGCGTCTAAATTTAGAGACGTTAAATTTTATTTTGGACTTCTCACGTATTATTTTTCCGAATTAAATACGACGAGAGTCGGTTTAATTTGAGTTATAAAATCGGGAATGACGAATTTAAATTATTGCACAGTGTTAGTTTAACGTGATAACTGGATCCAATGTCCTAGTTTTCACGCTACCTTGATTATATCTCTCGTACTCCTATTTCTTGTTTGTGTTGCTTAGTTTATTAATACATCTCATCTCCAACCCAATTTAGTCTAGTTGGACAGTCACAATTAATTTTAAAGAAAAAAATTGATAAATCTCTGTGGGTTCGACCCGTACTTACACTCGCTATTCTATAATAGCCCGTGCACTTGCGGTATTTTATAAAATTGACAACAAGTTTTTGGCGCCGTTGTCGGGAATTTGTTCGAGCATATTAAAAAAAAGTGTGTACGCGAAGAAAGTGACGAAAAGTTCAGGAGCATATTAAAAAAAAAAAAAAAGTGACGAAAAAGTGTCCAACAGTGCGTGTACGCGAAGAAAAAAATTGTGCAATCTTGCCACGGGCACAAGGAACTCTCGGGGACGACTGAAACGTAGGCGGCGTTCCCCTCCGATCGACGTCAAGTTAAACTTCGGCCCGACGTAAATAAGTGACTGTAAAAAGTCCACGCCGGAGGTACATTTTTTTGGGGTGCTCCTACGTGGTTTGATTTCGCATTTAATTTAGCACATTGCATAAATTGACTTAAGGGCAAAACCCGTGTGAAAGATAAGGTGGGGATTTCATCACCTCTCCTTGGCCCGAAAATCACTAATTATCCAAGCATTTTCATATCCCGAGCCATCACATTTAATTTAAAATCAATTAGACATTGGCCTTAGGATATCACATAGCTCATAGGAAACCTCTTAACAAGGCTAGAGTTAAAAGCTACTCCAATGCGAACTTGTCAAATCAATTCCGTTTCACCTTATCTAGGATTGGTGGTTTTTAATGTGTCTTCGTACCGACCACTTACCTGGAGGAAAAAACGGGTTTTGAGTCGATAACCGTAGTTGGTCGTCTTTTAAATTATCCCTTGTCAAAGAGTAGGAGCTGTCTAATTAGGGAGATTAATTTGGAGACCCTTGTTGTCGTCGATTAATCTCGGGAAAACTAGATTTTAAAATTGAAATTCCCCTCACCTAAATTAGATAATTCAATCTGCTGTGTGTTAGCTAGGAATTACGTGGTTTGAGTCAAATATTATTTTTCATCACATAAAAAAAAATATCGAGTGAGTTGAGTGTATGCGAAGTTGGTTTCGAAATCAGACCGGTCGTTTATCGAGTGTGGAGTCTAGCATTCCCGATACTTACGTAGGTAGATTTTCAATATTTATCGAGATGGGAGACGAGTTAGTACCATGTGCCCTTAAAGATTACCTTTATCCAACTAGGTTTAGTCAGCGTTCATGCATACTTCTCCGTGGTCACAATGCAAATAATTTCCAATTTCATTCGGGAACAATCCAACTATTGCCCGTGTTTCGGGGTACTAAAAAAGAGGATTCGTACCTTCACGTGCGTGAATTAGAGGAGATATGTGGGACCATTAAGTACCAACAACTCTCCGATGAGATTGTTAAGCTTAAATTGTTCCCGTTCTCGTTGAAAGGCAAAGCTAAGAGTTGGTTTAACTCGTTAAAACCCGAATCCATCACCACTTGGAACCAAATGAGTGTCACCTTCCTACAAAAATTCTTTCCTAACCAAAAGACGGCGTCGATACGTCACGCCATCAACACATTTAGCCAAAAGGAGGGAGAAGCATTGCGGATATATTTGGAGCGATTCAAGGACTTGCTGCTGCAATGTCCACACCATGGGATTGAGATGGGACGCCAAGTCCAAATTTTATATGAGGGGTTCGATTGTAACACCCGAACTATGCTCGAGTCACTATATAATGGTCATTTTACCGAGAAGAGTGAGGTCGATGCGTGGGTATTTCTAGAAGCCATAGCCAAAAAGTCCTAGCGATGGGCACCCAATAGAGAATCTAGATCCACCACCTCCAATGAGGGGTTCGCTCACCAAGTCGAACAAAGTTATGATTTAAATGCCCAAGTGGCCACATTGGCCCGACGTTTAGAAGCTTTAGAGACAATTAAAGAGGGCAATCGAACAGCATCTGCGGCCGTTCAACATGTAGGTTCCCCTATGTGTATACTTTGTGATGCATTCGACCACTTAGTAGAGAATTGCCCCACCCTTCCGGTCCACAAGGCACTCACCGAGCAAGCCAATGCCCTCTACCAAAATAGGGCAAAGTATGACCCATATTCCAATACATACAATTCGGGATGGCGAGACCACCCCAATCTTTCATGGTCCAAGGGTCAGTACCAAGGAAGTGGAGGTCAATCTTCCGATAACCCACCCCCTGGTTTCCAAAAGAATGCCACTGCACTCTCGAATCCATCATCCCAAAAGATTCAATCTTTAGAGGATTCGATGAACCTTCTTGCCCAAAGTACCCTTCAATTCCAGCAAACCACGCAAAATGTCCTCCAATCCACCCAGCAAAGCATGCACGCGAATACGCAAGCCATTACGAAACTCGAGGTCCAAATGAGCCAACTAGCTAATGCGTTGAGTGAGAGGAATAAGGGAACATTCCTGAGTCAGCCCGAACCCAATCCAAAGGGTAACATGCCAAGGGGTCAATTTCTTATTCAAGGCGACACGAGCGCATCACACCCCCAAGAGCATGCAAAAGCCATCATCACGCTTAGGTCTGGCAAGGAAGTAGAGACAAACATTTCACCACCTACCGAGAGTGAATCCGAGAAAGGTAAGGCGAAGGAAGATCCACCCGTGTCTCCAACTTCATCCTCATCTTTACCTTCCGAGCCATCTGTAGAGACCTATGTCCCAAAAGCTCCATTTCCACGGCGTTTGGTGCCACAAAAGAAAAAAGCGCAAGTTGATAAGATGCTGGAAGTATTCAAGCAAGTACAAATCAATATCCCACTGCTTGATGCTATTCAACAAGTCCCATCCTATGCGAAATTTCTAAAGGACCTTTGTACCTTCAAGAGAAGCACCAACGTACCCAAGAAAGCTTTTCTCGCCGAGCAAGCAAGCTCGATCATTTCATATCGAACTCCCATCAAGTATAAGGATCCCGATACTCCAACGATCTCTATCAAGATAGGGGAGTACCTCATCGAGAAGGCACTTCTAGATTTAGGAGCAAGCGTGAATCTTCTGCCGTACACCGTATACGAGAAACTAAGTTTGGGGGAGTTGAAACCGACTAGGATTACCTTGTCCTTAGCCGACCGTTCTGTGAAAATCCCGAGAGGTATTGTTGAGGACGTCCTAATTAAAGTGGGTGACTTTATATTTCCTGTCGACTTTGTTGTCTTGGACACCCAACAAGTGCAAAATCCTATTGCACAAATCCCTGTTATTTTGGGTCGTCCTTTCCTCGCCACATCTGATGCCGTCATTAGGTGTCGAAGAGGCCAATTGAACCTATCCTTTGGGAACATGACTACGGACCTTAATGTGTTCAATTTGGCCAAACAACCACCTGATGACGATGAACCCGTGGATGTCGACATGATTGATAGTATTGTCCAAGAGACTTTCGAGAGAACTTATAATGACGACCCTTTAGCTTATTGTCTTGCCTTTTTTGGGTCTGAATTTGATGTCGAACAATCCATCGAAGAAGTCAATGCCCTCCTCGACTCTGCCCCTATCATGGAAGTAGGAAATTGGAAGTCTAAACCCGAGCCCCTCTCACTTTCCTCATCACATATTCCACCCTCGATTGAGAAAGATCTCGAGCTTGAATTGAAGCCACGGCCTGAAACGCTCAAGTATAACTTCTTAGGACCTTCTGAATCCTTACCTGTTATCATCGCGTCTGACTTAGACAAAGAAAAGGAAGATAAACTGTTGCGTGTTCTCAACGAACACAAGGAAACCATAGGATGGACCATAGCCGACATTACTGGGATAAGTCCCTCGGTGTGCATGCATAGGATACACTTAGAAAACAATGCTAAAAATTCCCGTGAAGCACAACGTAGACTTAATCCCAATATAAAAGAGGTCGTCCGAGACGAGGTGCTAAAATTGCTCGATGCGGGTATCATTTACCCCATCTCTGATAGCCAATGGGTCAGTCCCGTTCAAGTGGTCCCTAAGAAATCTGGTGTTACGATGGTTAAAAATAACGATGATGAGTTAGTACCCACAAGGATTCAAACCGGTTGGCGAGTGTGTATTGATTATAGGAAGTTGAACGCTGTTACAAGGAAGGATCACTTTCCCCTTCCTTTCATAGACCAAATGCTAGAGAGATTATCTGGCTATCCATATTACTGTTTTCTCGACTGTTACTCTAGATACAATCAAATTCCCATCGCTCCTGAGGATCAAGAGAAAACCACCTTCACTTGTCCATTTGGTACTTTTGCCTACCGACGCATGCCCTTTGGGTTATGCAATGCACCCGCCACCTTTCAGCGGTGCATGATGAGTATCTTTTCGGATATGGTGGAGCGGTTTCTCGAAGTCTTTATGGATGATATTTCTGTATTTGGGTCTAGTTTTGATGAGTGCCTCCATCACCTCACCCTCGTCCTGAAGAGGTGTAAGGAAAAGAACCTTGTGCTTAATTGGGAGAAGTGTCACTTTATGGTCAAACAAGGCATAGTGCTAGGTCACATCATTTCTGAAAAGGGTATCGAGGTAGATAAAGCTAAAATAGATCTCATTTCTAATCTCCCACCCCCTAAAACTGTGGGTGAAGTTCGATCATTCTTAGGACACGCCGGTTTTTATCGGAGATTTATTAAGGATTTTAGCAAAATCTCTCGACCCTTGTGCAATCTTCTTGCCAAGGACACACCCTTCGATTTCACTAACGAATGCGTTCATTCCTTTGAAAGGCTAAAGACGAAATTAACCTTTGCACCTATTATGAGACCTCCCGACTGGAATCAGCCGTTTGAGATCATGTGTGACGCTTCCGACTATGCCATAGGTGCGGTTCTAGGTCAGCGTAATGAGAAACTTCCTCACGTTATCTATTATGCCAATAGAACTCTTAATGATGCCCAATTGAACTAATCCACGACTGAAAAAGAGTTCCTCGCTGTTGTTTTTGCTCTTGAGAAGTTTAGGTCTTACTTGATAGGATCCAAAGTGGTCATTTTCACCGATCACTCGGCCCTGCGATACCTTTTGTCTAAAAAGGATGCTAAGGCTCGTCTCATTAGGTGGGTCCTATTACTGCAAGAGTTTGACCTCGAAATTCGGGATAAGAAATGGTGTGAGAATGTAGTGGCGGATCATTTGTCTAGGTTAACCATTGAATCTTTCGATAACTTGCTGCCACTAAATGAGTCCTTTCCCGATGAGCAACTGATTCCTGTTTCTCAGCTTCCATGGTTCGCCGATATTGTGAACTATCTTGTGACAGGTGAAATGCCACTACATTGGTCTAAGCAAGATTGCTCCAAATTTTTAAAGGAAGTCAAACATTTCTTTTGGGATGACCCGTATCTTTTCAAGTATTGTCCAGATCAAATCATTCGAAAGTGTGTCCCCGATCACGAGATTCAAAGAGTAATCTCTTTCTGCCATGACAAGCCTGTGGAGGTCATTTCAGTGCTAAAAAGACCGCTGCAAAAATCTTGCAGTGTGGATTCTATTGGCCCACCATTTTTCGTGACTCGAATGATTACAGTAGGAGTTGTGACCGTTGCCAATGGTTAAGAAAGATCACACGTAGGAATATGATGCCCTTAAATCCCATTCTGATTATCGAAGTTTTTGACTGTTGGGGCTTTGATTTTATGGGTCCATTCCCAAATTCCTACGGAAATCTCTACATTCTTTTGGCAGTTGATTATGTGTCTAAATGGGTAGAAGCTATACCGTGTAGGACGAATGATCGCCACGTGGTGGTCAAATTCATTCGAGAAAATATTTTCTCCCATTTCGGCACGCCTCGAGCCATCATTAGCGATCAGGGAACCCATTTCTGTAATCGATCCTTCGAGAGTCTTATGAAAAAGTACTCGGTCACGCACAAAGTAGGGTGTTCTTATCACCCTCAAACCAGTGGTCAAGTTGAAGTTTCCAATAGGCAAATCAAGCAAATCATCGAGAAGACAGTGAATCCAAATCGAAAGGATTGGTCCTTAAGATTATTGGATGCATTGTGGGCTTATCGCACTGCCTACAAAACACCACTTGGTATGTCCCCGTATAGGCTTGTCTATGGAAAAGCCTGTCACCTTCCGGTAGAGTTAGAACACAAGGCCTATTGGGCCATTAAGACCTTCAATTTTGATTTACCTGCTGCGGGAGAGGTCCGAAAACTACAACTTAATGAGTTGGAAGAGATTAGGAATGATGCGTACGAAAATGCAAAATTGTATAAAGAGAAAATGAAAATGTTCCATGACAAGTCCATCTTACGGAAGTCATTCGAGCCAGAAAGTTCTCTTATACAATTCTAGGTTGCATCTCTTTCCCGGTAAGTTGAGGTCTAGATGGTCCGGTCCCTTTATTGTTAGGACAGTCTACCCACATGGGGCGGTTGAAATAGAGAATCCTAAAAATGGTGAAATTTTTAAAGTTAATGGTCAAAGGTTGAAGCCATATCTGGAATTGAGAGATCGGGAAGTGGAGGATATTCTCCTCCAAGACCCTGTATACCACGAGTGAACATGAAATTGGGTCATTGTTGTTGTATCATACTTTTTGTTTTACAGGAATTGTGCGTTGGAAAAAGTCCCTTATTATGGTAAGATCTTTCATATCTTTCCCACCTTTTAAATTTTTGTCGTGAACATTGAGGACAATGTAGAAATTAGGTTTGGGGGTATTGAGGTCATTTTTCTCCGCTTTGTAAAAAAAAAAAAAAAATATATATATATATATATATATATATATATATATATATATATATCAAAAATCCAAAATCCAAAATTTTTTTCAATATAATTGAGTTTTGAAACAATTTCTTAATATAGAATTAATTCATGGATCTCTCATCTTATGAAATTTTTACACATTAGCCATTAATATGATTGACAATGGATATTGAGGCGAAAGTTAATATGCTTAACGAATAAATGTGGAGATTTTAACCCGATGAGATTTTGTGTCATTCATCGTTTTCGAGAGATTTAAATCAATCCGAGTTAAAATTACTCAATCTTTCCTTCAGTGATAAATTCATTGATGATCTCAAATTCTTTGTTTTGTTCGATTACTGAAAACAAAAAGTCAAAATGTGAATCTTAAGCACTAGAAGTCTTAGTAAGTCGTCTTGAGACACAAATCAATTTAACAAAACTTGAGAAATGAGATTAGGCCATCGTTTGAAAGCCCAAAAATAAGCTTAACACCAACCTTTTTACAATATTCCGTTGCAAGCCCATTTGAGCCAAAAAGAAAATAAGCCTTTTGTTGAAAACCCATTATACTACCCAACTCCAACTGGGAGTTTAAAGCCTAAAAAAACAAGCCATACCTATTTTCTGAGAATACTAGGGTAAAATTACGGTAGAAAAAAGGCCAAAAGAAAATGAGGTTACAAGAATGTGAGTATGAAAAAAAAAATGTGAGCTTGAAAAGAAAAAGCAAAAAGACAAATTGGGGTTAGAAGAAAAGGTGCTAAAAGTCAAAATACCGAAAAACCTCTATATTCTCAGAAATTTTGAACTCCAAAAATAGCCATTCTTTCTAGCCAAAATTCGAGCCTACAATACAACCAAAGAAAGTTCTAATAGATCTCAGGAGAAGTAAGTTATAGTGTAGAGAGAATACGAATAGGATCTATGGTGTGATTCAATGTTTTCAACAAGTAATCGATTTTCTGTTCATGAGATCATATTCATCCATTGTATAGAAATCCATTTTTGATTATGTATATGTGAAATTTGTTCATATAAATTTACTCTTTTATTCACATATACTGAGAGAAAATGACCCATTTCCGAGTGTTCGATTGTGAGTGCATTCTGTGAGATTTTGAAATCAAAACGAACTTTCGGATAAGAAATGCAACGATCAAATCTTTTGAAATTGACCCAATAAGTTGAGATTGAGAAATGAAGTTCTACTATATTTATGAAGTTTGCATTCAAACTCGATTATATTACTTTTGTGTCTTTTGTATTGAGTCACGTTTTTGAATTTTGTGGGTATATTCACTGCAAAACCTCACGAGACAAAACTCGTCCACTAGGGTAACCTAGGGGTTTAACGGCTTGTTGCACATGCTAAGTGCAATCGTGATTCCTACGAAAGTGAGTTAGATTTTAATTTTTAGTTTTGCTCGAGGACTAGCAAAGTTTAGGTTTGGGGGTATTTGATGAGTGCATTATTTTGTATATTTTATACCCAAATTTATACTTTGTTAGTCCCCTTTTAGTGTATTTAATAATTTCTTAGGACTATTTTGTTAAAAAGAGGAAAAAATGCGAGAATGATTGAATTCATAGTTAAAATGTCAATTTTAAGTCAAAAATGGTCACTTCGATAATTTTATAATATTCTTGTGCTAATTTGTGAAAAAAGTTGCCTAGTGAAATTTTTGCAGATAATGATGGAATTTGGTGCAAATTGATGATCAATTCAAAAAAGGCGCGAAAAAGCTGATTTTTACGGTCGTTCGAAAAAGCTGATCAATTCAACAATTCAAAAAATGTTGTGAAATTTTAAAAAAGTCGGAAATTTTTATTCTCCGATTTGGACGAAACTCGGCATGCGTGTTCAGGAAGAAAAGATAAGAGTTTTCGAGTGGGGGGAAATTCCGTCCCTTATCACTATCCAAAGATTAAAGAGGTGGAGAGATAGCTACCAACACCATTCGGCCAATCAGAAAGAGTCCCACCACAACTCAAATACCTCACCACTTGTCCTATAAAAAGGACCCTTGGGCTCATAATTTCGTAGACAGTTTTAGAGAGTGGTAGAGAGAGCATTAGAGAGGGCCAATAATTATTTTGTGAGTGGAATTTTTGTCAAGATTATTTGTGACACATCAATTGTAAGTTTGTTTATTTAATGAAATTGAGTATTCATTCTTGTAATTTTATTATGTCTACAATTATGCTAGCTTAATTTCCTCACTAGGACTAGGTGAAATTTATCATGTGTGATTAATATTGTGTGTGATTTAATTTCGTCTTTATTTCCCGATATGTGCTAAATGTTTTAAAAATTCGGTATTCATTTAAAACGACACGAGAGTGTGTTTTAAACCTTCGGCATTATTTGAAAATAATCATTTTTATATTTTAAGTATGAGTACTTTTTGATGGGTTATACTTTTATTAAATTGATTGATAGCCCATGCTTAAAGACTATATTTTAAAATTTAAAAGTGAACTTTTTAAGGGAATAGGGATTTTAGGCGTCTAAATTTAGAGACGTTAAATTTTATTTTGGACTTCTCACGTATTATTTTTCCGAATTAAATTCGACGAGAGTCGGTTTAATTTGAGTTGTAAAATCGGGAATGATGAATTTAAATTATTGCACAGTGTTAGTTTAACGTGATAAATGGATCCAATGTCCTAGTTTTCACGCTACCTTGATTATATCTCTCGTACTCCTATTTATTATTTGTGTTGCTTAGTTTATTAATACATCTCATCTCCAACCCAATTTAGTCTAGTTGGACAGTCACAATTAATTTTAAAGAAAAAAATTGATAAATCTCTGTGGGTTCGACCCGTACTTACACTCGCTATTCTATAATAGCCCGTGCACTTGCGGTATTTTATAAAATTGACAACAGCCCTCATCCTTGGCTTCATCATCTTCCCAAGTAAACTCAGCCACGAAGTCTACCAATGCTTGCCCGTTAATGGCCGTCCTAGGCTGATACACAATGTCAAACTCCCCCGGCTCTATAGCCCAGGCCATTAACCTACCTGATTTTTCTGGCTTGTGTAGGACCTGCCTAAGAGGAGAGTCAGTGAGGATGACCATTGTATGGGACTGAAAGTACGGCTTCATCTTCCTCGAGCCATGGATCAAGGAGTAGGCCAACTTCTCCATCCTCGGGTATCTATACTCTACCCCTGGAGTGCCTTGCTGTTAAAATACACAGGCTTATGTATTCCATCTTTGTCTCTCACAATGGCTGCACTGATCACCGACTCTGAGACGACGAGGTACACATAAAGTCGTTCACCCTGCACGGGTCGTGACAGCAATAAGTGAGACCCTAAGTATGAATTTAGATCCCTGAAAGCCTCATCACACTCTTCACTCCATTCGAAGGCCTTCCTAAGGATCTTAAAGAATGGCAAACACTTGTCTGTGGCCCTAGACACGAACCTGTTCAAGGCAGCAACTCTCCCTGTGAGTCTCTGAACGTCTTTAATGGACTTGGGGGTCTTCATCTCAATAAGGGCCTTTATCTTTTCAGGATTGGCCTCGATGCCTATTTGGTTGACAATGAACCCCAAGAACTTCCCTGCTCCGATCCCGAAGACACACTTTGCCGGGTTAAGCTTCATCTGGTATTTGTACATCGTATTAAAGGTCCTCTCCAGGTCTGCCACATGATCTTCTGCCTTCAAACTTTTAGTCAGAATGTCATCCACATATACCTCCATAGACTTCCTAATTTGGTCTTCGAACATTTTATTTACGAGGCTCTGGTACGTTACCCCCGCATTTTTTAGGCCAAAGGGCATGACCCTATAACAGTATGTCCCCTTGTCAGTGATGAAGGTTGTCTTCTCTGAGTCTTCAGGGTTCATGAAGATCTGGTTATACCCTGAATAGGCATCCATGAAGCTCATGAGCTCATGGCCTGCGGTAGCGTCTACCATCTGGTCAATGCGGGGGAGAGGGAAGCTATCTTTGGGACAGTGCTTGTTGAGGTCTGTGAAGTCCACACACATTCTCCACTTCCCGTTGGCCTTTGGGACAATGACTGCATTGGACAGCCATTCAGGGTAGATGACCTCTCTGATAAATTCAGCGTCTTCTAATTTTTTGACCTCGTCCCTAATGACCTCATACTTTTCTCTAGAGTAAATTCTCCTCTTCTGCTTTACCGACTTCACTCCCTCTACCACATTGAGCTTGTGGCACATGATTTTAGGGTCAATCCCCGGCATATCTACCTGACTCCATGCGAAGACGCTTCGTCTTCTCCTCAACAGTTTAATGAGGTCTTCCTTGATATTGGGCTTCAGAGACTTGCCGACGTGGACGGTTTTTTTTGGGTCATCCTCATCGAGGATGGTGGATTCTACCTCTTCCGCGGCCTCTCCTTTCTTGATCTTCGTCTCATCCTTGGGGTCTAGGGTATCAATATTGTAAGTGATCGTAGCCCTCTTGTGTGCCTCCCTTTCTTCAGCGGAGTTGTAGTAACATTCTCGCGCTGTCGTTTGGTCTCCCTGAACTTCCCTCACCCCGTAAGGGGTAGGAAATTTGATCATCTGATGGACCATAGACGGCACAGCTTCAAACCCCTTGAGGGCTACATGCCCCAGTATGATGTTGTAGGCCGAAAACACATGCTCATCCATCACAAAGAAACTGACCTTCTTAGTGAGCCATCTCGGCCATTCGTCCCCCATCTTGACATCAGCCTCATACACTCCAAGGGGATGAACCTTTTCGCCACTGAACCCAATCAATGGATGATGGTACGGGATGAGTCTATCACAACTGAGACCTAAGGCTTTGAAGCACAGCCAAAACATCACGTTTGTAGATGAGCCACCGTCTACAAGGATCCTCGGCACCTCGCACCCGTGCACCCTGGTAGTGATGACGAGAGGGTCATCATGTGGGGCTAAGAGGCCTTTGAAGTCCATTCTTGAAAATGCCACTATTAGAGTGTCCATATCAACCTTCTTCCTCTTTTCTGTCTTGACTTCCAGAGAGGTTGAGTGTACCGTCTTCGTCACTGCCTTGGCCTCAGCCACATGGCCCTTCCTGTCAGCGACCTCAGACCCTCCTCCTGTTAGACCCCCGGAGATCATTCCCACTCCGAGCGAGATCATATTAAGCCTCTTGATAGGACCTTGGTCGTCTCTCGACGGGAGGTCAGGGTCGTCCTCATCATCAGAAGGGTCGTCCCCTCTTTTTTGAGGTCCTTCTCTACATGCATCGCCTCGCTTCTTTCTGGGGTCGTCCCCTCGGCCCCTCTTGAAGGCACCTTTGTCGACGTACTTTCTGAGCTTCCCTTCTATCAGCATTTTCTCAATCTCATCTTTCAGAGCAAAGTATTTGTTTGTTACGTGGGCGTGGTCTTGGTGAAATTCACACCACAGGTTCATATTCCTCTTGCTGGGGGCTGCCCTCAGCTTCTCAGGCCACTTTAGGGATCGGTCACTCTTTATCTCATTGAGAATCTGTTCACAGCTGACCGTTAGAGGGGTGTAACCAGCGAACTTGTCATCCGTAGACCTCTTCTTCCCCTCTTTGTTCTTCTTAAGGTATTTACCCCCACTTGCACCTCCTTTTTCGTCTTCATATTTTGCGTCCATCGCCTCTTCGGCGTTCATCACCTTCCCTGCTGTCGACAACAATTTAGCCATCATCCTCGGAGGGTCTTCAGCAAGCTTCCATAACAGTTTCCCCTTTTGGAGTCCTCCAATCAGGGCTGTCATAGCTATGCTCTCCTCATAGTCTTCCACCTCCAGCTTCTCCTTATTAAATCTGGCTATGTAGTCCCTCAGTCTCTCACTCTTCCCCTGCTTAACATAGAGCGGGTGGGTGGTCTTCTTCTGTGGACTCACCCCAAAGAAAAAGTTGTGGATGAACAGGTCTTCCAACTGCTTAAAGTTTTCAATGGAATTTTTTGGAAGAGACGTGTACCAGACATGTGCAGCCCCTGTCAGGGTACCAGAAAAGGCATGACACCTCATCTCATCTGAGATAGAGTATATGTCGGGTGCTAATTGATACATCTCAACATGGTGGACAGGGTTGGTGCTCCCGTCGTATCTTGGGGTGACCTCAAGTGGCTTGAACCTTGATGGCGTAGGGAAGTTGACTATCTTCGCCACAAAGGGTGAGCCTATGGTGTATCCCTTCTGAAGAGGGTCCCGGCTCTTCAGTATATCACCGATCTTATCCTCTAGTTGCTGGATTGAGTCATTCCAGGGCCTCACAGGGTCGGCTTGTCCGATGTTATCCCCTGCCACCTCTTTAAGGTGGATGGAGGATTTTGTTGCGGCGGGCCTGTGTCGGCTGTTTACTTCCCTTTGGCCGTCATCCCGTCCTTGGGGTCAGCCATCTGCTGCCTCCCTCCTGGACCTCGCAGCACTTTTTGACCTGGACAATTTTTCCCGCAGGTCATTTATTGGGCCTAGCCTCTCAAAGGCAGACCCCCTGCTCAAGTGATCAAAAGCAGAGCCTCTCGGGCGATCATCAGGATTTGGTCTCCCACACTTTCCTCTACAATCCTGGAGAGGTCGTACAGTATTATTGGAGACCTCATACGGTTCCCAGCATTCTATTGGGGCCTCCTCTCCCTCCAGATCGTCATACCTGTCCTCAGGGCAAGGGTTTCCTTGCCTCCCCAGGCATAGACGCCGGGGGTCAGCAACATCCCTACACCGCTGAGGGGGTGGCAGGTCTTTGCGTGGTGCCTGGGGTGGTCCCTTGGCCTCATGCTGTCCTGGAGCTGCTGCTGGAGTAATCATCTCAGGTGAAACCCCTGGTGGTCTTAGTATGTTCTGGCTTAGAGCTGTGAACTGCTCCTTCATCATCCGTTGTCTTACTTCCAGAGACTTTAAGGCTACCGCCACATCAGCCATCTTAGACTGAGGCGGCGGCTGACTGGAACTGGGTCTTCCCCCATCATCCGGTGGGGGAAGCGGTGGCGGTGGCATTTCCGGTGCCATGTGTTTGAGCTATGAAAAGATGAACTGAAGAAAAGACTAGTGAGCTTGGGAACCTTAGTGGGTCTCTTTCAATGATGAAACACCTCCTCTCAGGGGGAGTGCTGGCTCACCACCAGAGTGCCTAGTGAGGTCAAGCTGTACAAAGGAAGAGATGTCTTCTCGTTCCCACAGACAGTGCCAAATTGATGATGCTAAGATTTAACACCACCGGATAAGTGATAATGAGCTCAAACAGTAGTAACCATGGCATCCATAGAGATGTATAAGTCTATAAGTGTGAAGAAGGGGATGAGTATAAGAGGAAATAAGACAATGATGTACAGTGGTTCAGCCAATTTGTCCTACATCCACTGTGAGTGTGTGATTCACTAAGTATGGGCACTAATGGCCTTGGATACAATGCACATAAGCTCACTTTCTCTCTCTACTGTGTATACAAGCAGAGTTTTAGCTAGGGTTTTAATAAATTGATCGATCCCCTGTAGGGTTATGGGTGATAAGTATATATAGGTCTTGGGGGGTGTAGTGTACCCCTCAAGTATGCATGGTGCATGTGAATGATGATATAGCCAATCCCCTGTTGACACCTGTTAATGCCAAATGATGACATAATATTCCCTCACGTGAGGGTGTGATTTTGTTATAACAGTCTCCCATGTGCCATGTGAGCCTCACGCGCACTGTTCCACGCGTCTTCTAAACCATGCGCCGTGATGATGTCACCCTCGGCCTATGAGACGAGGCCGAGGGAAAAGTTCCTTCCGGTAGTGAGTCTGGCCTAATTTAGGCCTCATACTGTCGTACCCTCAGAGGGTCGTCCGGAGCCTGCTGAAGGGTTGGCCTCCTGAAGGGTCGTCCAAAGCCTGATGAAGGGTAGGCCTCCTGAAGGGTCGTCCGGAGCCCGATGAAGGGTCGGCTCCCTGAGGGGTCGTCCGGAGCCTGATGAAGGCTCGGCCCTTGAGGGTTCATCCGGAGCCTGATGAAGGGTCATCCCCCTGAGGAATCGTCCGGAGCCTGCTGAAGGGTCAGCCTCCTGAAGGGTCGTCCAGAGCCTGATGAAGGATCGGCCCCCTGAGGGCTCTTCCGGAGCCTGATGAAGGGTTGGCCCCCTAAGGGGTCGTCCGGAGCCTGATGAAGGGTCGGCCCCTGAGGGGGTCGTCCGGAGCCTACTGAAGGCTAAAGGGTCGTCCAAAGCCTGATGAAGTGCAGGGCACCCTCGACATGGCCGAGGGTATATACGGGTATATCACTTATGGTGTATTAGAAATAAATGTAAGTATGATGATGGTTGCCCTAGTGTGTCCTCAATTATTTTTCAAATCCATCACCATATTCAATCATCTTTAGTTTCCAAAATAATCATGGCCCCTAAGTAGAGGTTGGAGATCAAATGGGATAATCCACCATCAGGTGTTGTAAAGTTAAATGTTGATGGTAGTTCTAGAGGGAATCTTAGTTTGGGAGGAGGTTGAGGCATTCTTAAAAACCATTTAGGGGATATGTTGTTGCCTTTTAATGTTCATTTTGGAGAAGTTACAAATATGGAAGTAAAGGCTTTAGCATTGCTGAAAAACTTGGAGCTCTATAAGGATCTATTAAATTATGCTCTCATCATAGAAAGTGATTCAAGAATCTGAGTAGATGTCCTCATAAGCAAAGGCTTTGTTACCTGGAGAATTAAATGGCATGTCCACAAGACTTAGATAATTCTAAAGAGATTAAAGTTCAATATTGTTCATATATATAGGGAGGCAAACAAAGTTTCAGATTTTCTTGCTAAATTAGGCAGATCCCAATTTTCAAACACTTTCTCTCCTTATACAACTGACTTTCCCTAGGATCTAAAGGGTTTAATCAAAGTGGATAAATGGGGTTTTCCATCATTTAGGAATAAGTAAAAGTCATTGGTGTAAAATATACTCTTTAGGTTTCTTTCAGCTTCCTTCAATTTCATCTTTCATTTATATCTTTGTATGGGTTCTATACTATAAAGAACCTTATTTGAATTTCTTGCCATTCATCTTGCTAGATTCTCCCAAGTATGTAAGCTATTTAGAAGAGTCAAGTTCTTCTAGTCCATATGAATAAATTGTATTACCCAAAAAAATAGAAAAAATAATACCTCTTTTTAGTTGGATCTTCTTTTGTATCTCTATATTCGTCAAGATCCACTCTTTGTTTTACGTTTCTTGAAAAAGAGACTTTAAATATAGTATATATTTCAAATCTGAGGTTTGTTTTAGAAAACTAAGTTTCACACTTTGTGAAATCATTGGGTACATAAATAAGTATTTTGAAACACTTGATTTATTTTTCAAAGGTTACTTTTAAGATCTGAAATATTACATCTGAAAACTAAGTCTTATTTTCAAAGAAATCTGAATTCTTTGCATATCATACAGATTTTGTGTAATTCATTAGGATTTATTTGTATAAATCTCTTGAGAGGCGTGAGAATCATATTGTATGTAGTTCATATCACGACCATTACATTCTCACACTAACACCTAGTCACGTGTTGTTCATTTGAGAGATTTTGTATTATTTGAGCCACTGTCAACACGGAGCGAAGACAAAAGCAAGGAAACTGCTAGGAGGATCAAATCTAAATCTCTAGATTAGAATTACTTTAGAGAGGGAAGCTCGTGTAGGTATATTTATTTTCTTTTATCTTAGGATCTTGAATGCATGTTTGGTGCCTATACTCTTCTAACTGTTGTTTGATTATAATGGATTTTCTTTTTGTGGCGTAGAGGTCACCGTGGATGTTTTCCCTAATTTGGGATTTTACCTCGTAAAAAATTATTTGTCTCATGTTTGTGCCTTTTAGTTTTCCATTATTACAATCTTCTACATAGACTTACGTTTTAATTAAAAACCTATTTCTAAGATTCTTGATTGATTTGTTCTTACAAACTGTTTTGACACACCTTGTGTACTAAATAAGATTTTTATAAGAGTTTCTCCAAAAAGTAGTTCAGAAGTCATTAAACTTTTTTAACAGTTATTAAAATAACATAGAGAGGGTTTTTGAGTTGCTACCAGAGCTAAGTATTTTCTTTAAAACCTTTGATCATGTGCTTTGAAACTGTTCAAAAATATTTTATGGATAAAAAATTTGAGCGTCTTGGAAATTTGTCCAGACCCTCCCTCCTTGATGGGACAAATTTTCCTTACCGGAAAGTATGGATGACTGCTTTCATCCAGGGGACATTGGGAGATGATGTCTCGAAAGATATTGAAAATGGGTATTCTCATGCAAGCAAGCCTATAGCATAAGGTAGTACTAGAAGAATTAAAAATCTCATTAGTGAGTTTACTAAAGAAGAGAAGCATCCCCATTAACTAACAATAAAGGGAAATGCAATTTTCATATTTGTTAATGAGCACGAACTTAAACGTATATCTATTTGCTCCACCTTAAAGAAAGCTTGGGACACGTTAATCATAACCCATGAAGGGGATGAACGTGTTAAGGCAACTAAAACACAAAAGTTGATTTAATAGTACAATACACTGCTTATGCATGAGACTGAGACATTTGATGAATTCTACATTAGACTGACTGACATTATTACAAAATTTCATGCTAATGGTATAATGCATAATAGGAAAGAAATTATTTCAAAAATTTTAAGATCCCTTCCTCGTAATTTTGATAACAAACGGTATACAATCGAGGAAATAAATGATCCATACTTGACCCCTGAACTCCTAAGTAGCAAACTTAGGACTGTAGAAATAGAACTTGAATTTAAAAAGCATATTTTAAAAAATTAAAAAAATAGTCTAGTTTAAATGTTGTATTTCAATCTAAAGTGACCTCACCTTATTTAGTTATTCCTAATAATTATCTTGACTCTGATGAGAAATGTTATTTGGAAACATTAGATAACGAGATAGCCCTCTTGTCTAAACATTTCAAGAAAATTTTGAAGTTTAGAAACAATGTTGCTTCTAAACAAGGGAAAGTTGGATATCCAAACCACTTTAATAGAAGGCCTCATGAGAGAAATCAAGACAAATATAACACTGATGACAATAATAGACCCAAGACTGATATGAAAAATGTTAAGTGTCATCAATGTGGTAAGTTAGGGCATTTTTCCAATAAGTGTATATTTAAACTTAATAATAACAATAAGAGGTCCAATATTTTTAAGACTTGGGATTACTCAAGTGACTCTGAAGAAGATGAACTTGAATTTTCCAATACTTTTGACCCTTGCATGTCTTTTTTTTGTAAAAATTTTCTATTCTGATGATATGTCTGCTAGTAATACTAAACTTAATGTTATCATGCCTAATACTGTTATGTCTTATGATATCTTGCCCACTTTCGATTTATCTACACTCTTCTTAGATAATATTAATGTTGTTGAATAATTAATTTAAACCTGGGCAAACAATATACCTGTCTCTCGTTAAGAGACAAAGTTTTCTACCTAAAATGACTACTTTGACCATACATGATCTCATCATCGGCCGACGGATTAAAGCAACAGTTTAATTCAACCAGACCTGAGATCAACTCGGGCGGTTAAACGACCACGGTATTGGGTTTTTCTTCTTGTAGTTAGATCTGTTTCCATACAAGATCTCAACACCGACAGAAGAATTAAAGAAATTCTTTAATTCAACCAGACCCGGGATCACTTGGGGCGGTTAAACGATTACGGTATTTACTTTTGGTAGTCGGATCTGTTTCCACTATCCAAAACTTCACGCCGGGGTGGTTAAACAACTACGGTATTGGGTGGGTGAGTATTGGGTTTTTCTTTTGGAATTCACATCTGTTTCCACTAACCAGAACTTCTCACTGGACCATCTCCGTTTAGTGCAAACCAGAGCTTCAGTAGCTCAGATACTGTAAAAAGACCACAACAAAACTGGCAAGATCTCTCAAAACCGGATTCATTTCGAATCACCCATATTCGGCTGATTTGCAAATGATAGCCAGTGTTCGATCTCTTCGTTGAAGGAGGAATTTCTGACTCTGTTTAGTGAGTATAATTCAATCCCACATCCGATATACTAGACCAATTTATTGGTTACGGCTGAATCAAATCTTTTTGTGAACTAATCGATGGTGGGATTTTTGACTCTGTTTAGTAAATTGATTTGTTGCATTACTCTGGATGAGATTGGGATTGGTCATGACACCAATAAGCCTAGGGCAGAATCCAAACGTGTCGTAGAGACAATGTGAAACCAGCTGGAGGCGATCTTTTTTCGATGTCCTCAAATCAAACCTGCCAAAGGAAAATATGGGACAAATTCCATTAAAGCTACCGACAAAGAAAGGAGAGGAACCTGCTGTAATTTTTTCTCAAAATGAGATCAATGATCTAGCAAAATCACTCAAATAATAAATTGTAGGTAAGTTTTCCCCTGGTCTCCCAAACCTGGAGAAAATAAGAAAATCCATATCTCATATTAAACTCAAATATGCATATTCTGTTGGGTTGATTGATCATAAACATATATGGATTGTGCTGAATCATGAGGACGATTTTAATCGATTGTGGCTCAGAGATACTTGGATGATCGCAGGGTCACCAATGCGAATATTCAAATGTCGATACAATTTCAGCACTATCCGTGAGAGTTGTTTTGACCCTATTTGGATCAATTTCCCCATCTTCCTCTCCATCTATTCACAAGAAACCCCCTCTTCTCTATTGCCCAAGTGGTGGGTAATCCCATTAATATGGATCAGGCTACAATGGATCTAACAAGACCTAGTGTTGCCAGGGTATGTGTTGAGATGGATTTAATGCAGAAACCTCTTATCAGAGTGTGGATAGCCAACGGGGAACAAGGATTCTGGCAACCTATTCAATATGAGAATATCCACCCATATTGCCCCAAATGTTATAGAAAAGGCCACAGCGAGTATTCTTGCTTATTGAATGATGTGGTGGGAGTCGAGAGATAACTACAAAAATTAAGAGACAATATTTCCACACTCAAGAAAAAAGTACAAAAAAGTAAGGGATCAGTGGGAATCATTGGATCGAAGAAAGGAAGAAATGTGAAAAAAAAACCTACACTCTCAAGATTGTAGATCCAAGGTACACAAGAATTACTAGGGCATCTGCCAGGTACAAATCGTCTTCCCAAATTCTACACGTACATTTTATCAATGATTAATTTAATGGTTTGGAGTTCTAGGGGGTGGGCAACAAATCCACATCCAACAGAATCAAAAAACATAAAAACATACACAAACTAACTATATTAGTCATTTTAGAACCAATGATATCTGAAAACAAACTTGAGAAATGTAGATTTAAATGGGGTTTTGACTATGGGATATGCAACTCCAATGGAAAAATATGGGTTCTATGGAGGTTTGGTATTAATATAGATATCAGAAAAAACATGGAACAATGCCTAACATTACATATTTCCCATAATAGTTTCCATACTCCAATAAGATTTTCACCAGTTTATGCAAAATGCAACCGACTAGAACGGGAGGAACTTTGGAATGAAATGTTTCTAATTAATAATCAATTCAAGGATTTGCCTATAATCTTTACGGGCAACTTCAATGTAAATTCAAGTAATGAGGAGAAAATTGGTGGTAATCCAGTCATTGATGCATCCATTAAGGACTTTAATCAGGCTATTGATTCTTATGGACTCATTTACCTTGGGTACGAAGGCTTTAGATTTACATAGTGTAATAATAGAAAAGAAGAGGCACTACACCAAATCTGCCCATTTGTCAAGGTCATTGACCTTGACAAATCCAACTTCTCAAGGTCAATGACCGTGACATTTCGAGGCGAGACAACTTTTTTTGTCACGGTCGTGTCACGGTCATTGACCTTGACACAAAACTCGCGTTTTGTGTCACGGTCGTGTCAAGGTCAATTACCGTGACACGGTTGTCACGGTTTATAACCGTGATAAAGCCGTGACCCCTCTTACCCAAAATTTTCACGGTCATTGACCGTGACAATTCTGGGCAGAATTTAAAAAAAATCTGCTGGGCAGTATGGCCACTGCCACTGCCCAGCAGTATATTTGTACCTGTTATAGCAACATTGTACCTGTTCCAAATATCATATATCCAACACAAACTAAAGATAATGCAAATATATATTCATGACGATATAATCCAAATATTTAAAGTAAAAATAATATACATGACGATATAATCCAAATATAATTAAAATGGACAAACTTAAAAATAATGTTACTACATGTCTTGGATAAAACTGGGGAGGTGAGTAGGCCACACGACATACGAATTGATGCACCCACTAATATACGTCATGCCGCATTGTTCGCGCAACCACAATAGGGAGTTCTCCTTCCCGGGTATGACATGCGTGACGAGCACCCTGGACTCCATCTCTTGAAGCACACGTCCATGGACTATTCCACCCTCGACGATATTCGGGTCCCTCAACCCCCGCCCTATCCGCTGGCCATCAAATACGTCCAATATGAACATGCTCGGCCAACCAATTTTCGACAATGGTCTGTTGGAGGGCATCAAATAGGGAAGTGTATCATCGAAGTACGAATTTTCGGTGATGAAGCAGCGAGGTCCACATCCTCGTCATCCTGCGCCTCGTCCTCTCTCACCTCCTCCTCCACCGCCTTCTCCTTCTCCTTCCCTTTCCCTTTCCCTTTCCCTTTACGGTCTCCACCCAACGTACGTTTCATGAATGCGTACATATCTTGGACCGTCGCCTCCAAACGGGACAGCTTCGTGTCGTGTGAATCCACCGTTCGAGCCAACTCGGTGTCGCTCGTCTCCAATCCGATGATCCTGGATTTGGCCACCCGCGAGCTCACTCCCCTTGTCCTCCCCTTGCGATCAGAGCCAAGCACTTGGCTGAGTGTGTCTGTGGACAAAGATGCCTTGTCGGTATCAGACTGCGACTCATGCACTTCCTTAAGCTTTGCCTGAAACGACAAAAAACACATGATTAGTAAAATAAGTAAACTAAAAAATTATAACGTAATTAACAATAATTAAACTGTCGGATTACTTACAATCGTGGCCGCGACGCTCGGTGACACCTCCTTGTCCTTCCCCTTCTTCGTCCGAAGAGCCACATAAGTATCAAGCCTATGTGGCTTACCCCCTAGCCCACTCCCTACCCCCTGAAATAAAATAAAGTAAAGTAAAATTAGTATTGGCCCCGCAAAGTAAAATAATATCCAATAATATATTTCTATAGTTATAGATAAATTAAATCTTACCTGCATCCAATGCTCCACCTCAGCGTAAGAGGTCCGGCCGGAGTAGTGCATGTCCGTCTTTTTAGCCCGATTTTCCCTCCCCGATTGGCGAGATGCCAATTGTCGATCCTCGATCTCATTGTCAATGAACTTTTGCCATTGTGCCAATGAGATAGGCTCCTTGGGCGGGACGGATCCGCGCCATTGTAAAATGGACTCTCGTGTTTTTCCAAAGTATCGTGTCCGCATATTTTTCTTCCATGTCTTGTGTTGCTCCCTCAACTGCTCCAAGACGGAATCGCGTAGCTTTGGATCCAAGTTGAATTGTTCCTGTCCAACAAATACAATGTTAGTTGCGAATAAATATAAATATAAATATAAATATAAATATGAAATTGAAATTGAAATTGAAATTGAAATTGAAATTGAAATTGAAATTGAAATATTACCTGTAGTGTCGCCCAAACAGCTAACTTGAGCTCATATGGCACCTCCTTCCAACTCATAAACCCCGGGCCGATGACTGTCTTTAGCGGCTCGAGGGATCTTGCTAATAGCTCCGACTTGTTCTCGACGGTAATCCCAAATTTTCCATATTTGGGGAGCCTAGGGGCGGAGGAGCCCTCGTCGCCTCCGCTACCACCGAACCCAGACGACATCATCATAAACAGCATCATCATCTTCGCCTTAAAATCTGAAGGAGACATTTTTTCTGTAAAAAAAATGTTACTAGTACAGATAAAAAAAAATCGTTTCAATTATTATCCAATATTTATATTTTTCTTTTTCTATCTAATAATTTTCAACGTAAGAGCACAGTACATAACGTATGTGTAAGTTCTGTCAATACCATTTCGTTTCAATTTTGTAATATTATGTTTTTTCCAAATATTTTAAAAGTTATTAAATGGGTGCCCCACCCCCACCTCCACCCCCTGCCCCCTCCCCCCGCCACACACACACGCACACCTACGCACCTACGCACCTACGCACACACACACACACACACACACACACACACACACCCCACCCCCCACCACGACCGTGACAACTACATATATTGTTTATCAATAAAATTATGACATGAGATAATTATAATTGGAGCATAAATTTCATTATCATAAAGGGATAAATCCAACCAAGTACAGAGATTCTACAAATTAAAGTGAGAATTAAATTTAAGACTTTCTAACAACATGCATGTATATGGATTCTAACTAATGATATTCCTAAAAACATACAATTGGCAACATTTTGTGAATTTACTAAACTTTATATAATATTATCAAATTCTGTTAAAAAATTATCTAGGGTTTTACCTAATTGAATTAATTTCATGAATAAAATTATTATCAATTCAAATGAAAATATCAATTATTATCCAATATTTTTGAATGAAATATTTATTTTGAATGAAAATTTCAATTATTATCCAATTATTATCAATTATTTATTTTAAATGTATATAATATCCAAAAATATAAATGTAAATAATATTCAAAACCCCACCCACCCCCACCCCCTCCCGATGTTTATTATCCAATTATTATCCAACTATTATTAATTATCTATAAAATTGATGTCTACTTTTAGTGTTGTGTATATATGTTAGTTGATGCCATTATATTGTTAGCCGAATTAGATTCTAAGGTTATCTCAATTTATATTTTTCTTTTTCTATCTAATAATTTTCAACGTAAGAGCACAGTACATAACGTATGTGTAAGTTCCGTCAATACCATTTCGTTTCAATTTTGTAATATTATGTTTTTTCCAAATATTTTAAAAGTTATTAAATGGGTGCCACAACCCCACCCCCTGCCCCCTCCCCCCGCCACACACGCACACCTACGCACCTACGCACACACACACACACCCCACCCCACCCCCTGCCCCCTCCACCACCCCCTCCACCACCATACACCACCACACACATACACACACACACACACACACACCCCACCCCCTGCCCCCCTTCACCACCCCCTCCCCCACCACACACACACACACACACCCCACCCCACCCCACCCCCTGCCCCCTCCACCACCCCCTCCCCCACCACACACCACCACACACACACATTTATACACACACATACACACACATATACACATACATATACACACGCACACACCCCGCCCTGCCCCCACCCTGCCCCACCCCGCCCCACCCCCTACCACCACCCTGCCCCACCCCCTACCCCACCCTGCCCCCCACCCACACATGCACACACACGCACATATATACACACATACACACTTATATATACACACAAACATATATATAAATGGAAGAGAGAGAGAGAGAGAGAAAAAATTAAACCTGAAAGTAGAGAGAGAGAGAGAGAGAGAGAGAGAGGGGGAGGGAACGGCGCGGGAGGGAAAAAAGAAGAGGGAAACGGTTTTTGCTATTAACATTGTCACGGTCGTGTCACGATCAATGACCGTGACAAGTCCGTGACAAGTAAATTAATCACGGTCTTGTCACGGTCAATGACCGTGACAATTAGTTGTGGCGGTGAATGACCGTGACAATTAGTTGTCACGGTCGTGTCAAGATCAATGACCGTGACAAAAAACGCGTATTTTTTATCACGGTCAATGACCTTGACATGGCTGGTCGGATGAAAGCTGACAATTTGGCCATTTTGGTGTAGTGAGGATCGCTTTATGGCTAGACTCGGCAGATGGTTGTGCAATGACCAATGGAGCTATTGCTTTCCATGGTCCTCTATAAAACATCTCAGTAGAACATGCTCAGACATTTTCTCCACTACTGTTAATCGTAAAAAACACTTATGATATAGGTCCTAAACCCTTTAAATTCCAACAATACTGGGCCAACCACCCTGATTTCCTCAAAACATTTGCTCAAACCTGGCAATCAGAAAGCAATTGATCTCCTATGGTGAGGGTATTTGTTAAACTCCAAAACCTCAAAAAATCTTTAAAGCGATGGAGCAAGACTACCTTCCCTAATATATTTCAAACAATGATTGATAAAGAAGATCAAGATAAATAAAACAAAATAGAGTTTGAAAGGGATCCTATCCCAACTAACTGGGAGAATTTTAAAAAAGCCCAAGTTGAGCTCATTCTTGACTTAAGGATCGAGGAGGAATATTGGCAACAAAAATATTCCATCGGATGGCTCAAATTAGGGTACAAAAATAATAAATTCTTCCATAACTCTATTAAAATAAAGCACAAAAATCTACACATTAGTAGACTGAAAACGGAGGAAAGGCGGTTAGAGAAAAATGAGGATATCTAACAACACATTATAAACCATTTCAATAATCTTTTAACTACAGACATACACAACCCAAATGATACAATGCTAAAATTTATCCCGGAGCTTATATCTGATGCGCAAAATAATATACTCCAAGCTATACCAGAAGAAGAGGAAATTAGGGAAGTCATCAAGTCTTTAAGCCACCTATCTGCCCCGGGCCTCGATGGTTTTGGGGGATTTTTCTACAAGAAATGCTGGCATATTATAAAGAATGACATATGCATGGCTATTAAAAGTTTTTTTTCTAGGGGAGGCAATGCCTAGAGGCTGGTCAAGCATTTGTATTGCTATGATCCCTAAAATAAAATGGCCAATATCATGCAAAGACTTTAAACCTATTACCTTGCGTAATTTCTCTTATAATATTGTGGCTAAAATACTATCCACGAGGTTATCCATCATACTACCCAATATAATATCTGACATTCAAAGTGGCTTTGTAAAAACTAGAAGTATACAAGATAACATCTTAATTGCTCAAGAAATGGTCCACAACCCCCCCAAAAAACCTTGGGAGGGGAGGGGGTAACATTATACTAAAGTTGGGTAGGTCTAAAGCATATGATAGGCTAAATTAGATGTTCCTCATCAACACCTTAAGTTTAACGTCCCGACCCGGATTTAGATTATCGTTGGAATAATGCAAATCCGAATTGGGGTGTTAAAGGGGGGAGGCGGATAAGGTTTACATTATTATTTAAGAAAAATATTTATTTAATTGATTTAAGGACATGATATTCATTTGTAAAATTTTAATTTAAAAAAATAAATAAACGTTTGACATGACTAATAAATTCAACTTATGAATTTGTCCACTAAAATCCATGTAATAATACACTTAATTTATCTAAATAAAGTTCACCGAGTAAGACAACACAATAGTCCAAATCCTTAATAAAGTTCCAAAATTTTAATTAAAGTCCTACAAATATAAATCTTAAACATATTAGGAAACGGTCAACAGAGCGTCTAACGTCAAGTAACACCCTCCGCATCCTTACTAAGATCCTTTCCAGTGTCACCAACTGAAGTACCTAGGGTGGGGAAAAGTAAGGGGGTGAGCGAATGCCCAGTAGGGTGGGAAATACTAAGCAATAATTTGATAATCAAAATACTATACATATACAATGTCTTTGGTATTTTGTAAAATAATTTCCAATTCATTAAATGTTAATACAACAACATGCAATGCACTCGGGCTATATGCCCAACTCACACTTAAGTATTTTTCATGTCTCGTGCAAGAGACTTAACTTATTAATCCAACTATGTTGTCATTTAATAAGATCCATTTATTCAATTTCATTAATCCTTTCATTTTCCCAATAATTCATGAATATTACTTTTATTACTTTGGGATTTGCTAACATCCATGATTTCACGGTCTTTCACTGTCGGTATCGAGCACACATATGTTACACTGGCCAGGTTGTTTGGTCTCTTTCACCACTAGGGACATCATGCCCACCTTAATTATTCTTTCCGGCAACATCCGAATATCATTATCTTTTAATATATTCACATTCTTCCAAATATTCACATTCTTCCAATTATTCTTATTATCCCAAGTACTCGCATTAATCTTTCGGTGTTACTTCCTTACTTCATTATTTGCCTTACTTTTAAAATAGCCGAGGAGGCCAACTAATAATAACATCATACTTTAAACACTAACATTCAATCATCATTTATCCTATTTATTTATTAATTCTTTAACACATTTTTAGTACCTTCAAAATTATTTTACTAGCATTTAAAGTAAACAAACATTATCTTTACTTGTTTTTCACATAATTACCAATATTTCCATTATGCCATTTTTACACCAAAAATGCATCCTTTAAATGGGTTTTCAAGGGAAAAAAACATATCTTTATAAGACCTTACTGTTTTTCTATAATATTTTACTCATTTAATCATAAACTTAATTATTAAAATTACCATTTTAATGTAGGGTTCAAATATAAGGTTTTAAATGAGTTTTATACACTATTTTAAGTCATTATCATCACTTTTTAACATCATCAAAATAGAGGCTGAAATTTATCATTCTTTCAAAACATGATGGAATCTATCTATTTCATTTTAAAACATATCAATTATCATGGCTAAAAAAATTATTCAAGTATATTCACATGAAATGAGGATTTCTACCTAAGAAATCCATGCATATGCATCCTACACATTCATATTCAAGTAGTATATGATTATAACATTTTTTTAACAAATTTCATGTTCTAATCATTCATTTATACAAGCATGATATTATAAAATTTAATCGGCAAAGCTAGTTCATTTTAACTCATAAAAGCATGGGTTTGCACAATAGAAAATACAAGAACTAGCAATTTTTTTACAAAAAATCATCTTTCATCAACATGGGTGTTTTAAGATTTTGAAAATATCAATTTAGGAAGAGGACAACCCTACTCGATTTATGAAGATGAGATAACTTTGGACAAGAAAAGCTTAAGTCCTCCTAGAATGCTCCTAAACTCCACTCCAATGCGCCCAAAATCAAGCTTTCAAGCCACACCAAGTTGTCCCACCCCTTGTGTGATGTTTTAATGGAGTTTTGATCTTCTTTAATGGAGAATGAGGATAGAGAATATGGTTATAAGGGTGAGATATGAAATTTGAAAGTATTTTTTCCCTTGAGGATATAAGAGAGAGGAAGAAGATGGAAGAGTTTATATTTATTTTTTTGTTTACTAGGTTCATGAATCCCCTCACCCTTATTTATATCAATTTTAAGCTTCCCTTTTCAATATTTTGACTCATTTGAGTCTCCTAGGCTTGAAAATTTATGTGAAACACGTTTTCCCAAGTTGAAAAATAAAAAAGGCAACCACCCAATAAATGAGCCAACCACAACACCTAAAATCATTTTTTCGACATAAATCTAACTAAAACGGGGTATAAACCATTTTTTTAAGGATGACGAATAAGGGAAAGTTATTCAAACATAAATTTTACATTTGTTTGCAAAGTTTTAGATTTTTCTGAGCACGTTCATTTTTTTGACGAAAAATGATTTATTTATTTATTTATTTATACATACATACATACATACATATATATATATATATATATATATATGTGTGTGTGTGTGTGTGTGTGTGTGTGTGTGTGTGTGTGTGTGTGTGTCCAAATTGCGTAAAACTTTACCAAGGTTCTTAAATAAACCTTATAAACACAAATAAATTCCCATGTGAGACATGCAAATGTAGATTTTTTGTTAATGGCACGTGACATATAAATAGTCTGAAATACAAGTACGTAATAAAAAATTGCGGGTATTACATTCTCCTCTCCTTAGAAAATTTTTTCCCCGAAATAAATCCTAAGTCACTCAAACAACTGTGGATATTTCTCCCGCATCTCGGTTGCTCGCTCCCAAGTAGCACCTTCATCACCCTATGATTCCCAAAGGGCTTTCACCAAAGGGATAACCTTGTTGCGCAGTACCCTATCCTGACGATCCAAAATAGATAAAGGTCAAGTAAAAAACGTAGTATCTTCTTGCGACTCGATATTTTGCCAGATGATCACATGACTAGGATCGTGCAGATACTTTTTCAACATAGAAACGTGAAACACATTGTAAACATGATTCAATTGAGGGGGCAATGCCAAACAGTAAGAGACTTCCCCAACCCGCTCCAAGATCTCAAAGGGGACAATATATTAAGGGGCGAGATTTCCCTTCTGGATAAACCTCTTGCTACCGGTTCGGTCCCTAACTTTTAGTAACACATGGTCACCTACTCAGAACTCTAGAGGTATACGACGATTATCAGCATAATTCCTCTGCCTAATCTGGCCCGTAACTAAGTCTATGTCTAATCAACTCAACCTTCTCAGTCATCTCCCTAATCATATCAGAACTCGTGAGATGCTTCTCGCCAACCTCTGCCCAACAGACCGGGGAACGACATGGTCTCCCATATAGTGCCTCAAAGGGGTCTATCTCGATGCATGACTGATAACTGTTATTATAAGACAATTCTACAAGAGGCAATCTCTCATCCCAACTACCCTGAAAGTCTAAAGTACACGCTCGTAGTAAATCCACTAAAATATGAATAGTACGCTCAGACTGCCCATCAGTCTCGGGATGATAAGCCGTACTTAAATTCAGATTAGTACCCAATTCCTCCTGAACCTTCCTCCTGAAATGAGAGACAAACCAAGGATACCTATCTGAAATGATACTGAGTGGAAGACCATGTAGTCGAATAATCTGTCGAATATAAAGTCTAGCCAATTTTGCTATGCTATCTGTGACTCTAATCGGTAGAAAATGTGCTGACTTAGTGAGATGATCTACTATAACCAAAACTGCATCATGCCCTTGCTCAGATCGAGGCCAAGCCGTAACAAAATCCATAGTGATATGCTCCCACTTCCACTCGGCAATTGGAAGTGGTTGCAACAATCCAACTGGCTTCTTGTGTTCGACCTTCACCTGTTGGCATGTGTAACACCTTACCACAAATAAAGCCACATCTCGTTTCATCCCTGACCACAAAAAATCTCTGCAAAGGTCCTTATACATCTTAGTAGCTCCCGGATGTATACTGAATTGAGAATTGTGAAATTCTGCCAGAATCTCAGCTTGAAGCTCCTCAATTGCTGGGGCAATCAACCTACCCTTATATCGCACACCACCACCCTAGTCATCTGTGAGAGTATCCAATTCCTCCCCACGCTGAATGCAATTTTGAAAAATCATGATCTCATCATCAAATAATTGAGCATCCAAGACCTTCTGATGAACGACTGGCCTATCCATCCGACCGTATAAATAGGCCCTATCGTTATTCCGCTGAACATGCAAGTCATAACGCTGAAATTCGACATACATCTTTCCACGATAGCATTTCATCGCTGCAAAGGTAGGATCGGACTTCCTGCTAAGGGCATCAGCCACAATATTGTCCTTTCCCGGATGGTACTCCAATATAAAGTCAAAATTTTCACGAAGCTCGATCCACCTTCGTTGTCAAAGATTAAGATCTCGCTGAGTGAAGATGTACCAAAGACTCTTATGATCTGTGAATACCTCAAACCGCTCTCCATATAGGTAATACCATTAACTCTTCAAAGAAAACACCACTGCGGCTAACTCAAGATCGTAAGTGGGGTAGTTCCTCTCATGCGTCTTAAGTTATCGAGACGCATAAGCGACCACCCGACCCGCCTGTATAAGAACTGCACTAAGACCAAATCTAGAGGCATCACAGTACACTGTATACCCTTTTCCATGCTTAGGATGAATAAGAATAGGTGTTTAGGTAAGCCTAAACTTCATCTCTTGGAAGGCATCTTCACACTTATCTGACCACAAAAAATGAATATTATTTTGCATCAATCGAATAAGGGGCAATGCAACTGGAGATAAATCCTGAACGACTATCCTGTAGTATCCATCCAAGACAAGGAAACTTTGAAACTATATGACTGTCTTAGGTCTTTCCCATCCGAGGATGACTTCAACCTTGGATGAATCAATAAAAATGCCTGAACCGGACACTAAATTGTCAAGAAATTTAACGTCATCCACCCAGAATTCACATTTTCTAAACTTTGTATATAATCGATTCTCCCTGAGTACCTGAAGTGTAGTTTGGAAATGCTCCTCGTGATCAACATTAGAAGCTGAATATATAAGAATATCATCAACGAAGACCACCACAAAATGGTCCAAGTATGGTCGGTAAATACTATTCATGAGGTCCATGAATGCAGCAGGGGCATTTGTCAAGACAAAAGGAATGACCAAAAACTTGTAATGTCCGTACCTCATTCGAAAAGTTGTCTTAGGGATATCTTCCTCCCTAATTCGTAATTGGTGATACCCATATCGGAGATCAATATTGGAGAACATGTCCGCTCCCTGTAACTGATCAAATAAATCATCGATTCTAGGCATAGATTATTTGTTTTTCACCGTCACCCTATTCAGTTACCGATAATCAATGTAGAGTCTGAGAGTGTTGTCCTTTTTTTTTTGCAAAAAGGACCGGTTCTCCCCAAGGGGACACACTAGGGCGTATAAAACCCTTGCTAGTGAGATCATCCAACTGAAGTTATAATTCTTACAACTCCATCGGGTCCATCCGATGAGGAGGGATGGAAATAAGTGAAACACCCCGATGAATATCAATAGCAAAATCAATCTCTCGACTTGGGGGTAATTCTGGAAGTTCCTCAGGAAATACATCGGGAAAATCCCGCACAATAGGATAATCTACAATCACACATACAGGGTCTTCTCGAACCGTAATACTGTTTAACCATCCAAAGAAATGTTTCTAATCTCAGGCAGAAGAGAATTTACAAGGATAATTTATGCTCTACTCACTGCCAAAGCAATAGCGAGACCCACCTGGGAGAGATACTGACACACTGTGCCGATGTCACTCGATAGTGGCATCAAAACTCGATAGCTAATCCATATCTAGGATAACTTAAAATCCATCCATATCCATTAATAAAAGATTATACTCCAAAATATAGTCTCCAGCTATGATTACACAATTACGACAAACTTTGCTAAGGACGACACCGCCACCTATGGGCAATACCATAAATATGAGTGGGCTAAACTCAACTACCTCTAATCCCAACCAAAAAGCTAACGAACTAAATATAAATGAATGAGATGCTCCTCAATTAAATAAGGCTTTCACCCAAGTACTAAATAACAAAATCATACCATAACTGTTGAGCTCTGAGTGGGGATGGACTAGTGAGAAATGGCATATGCATGACCCTGGCTAAACTTGCTATTTTGATCACTCAGTACCGGAGTCTGCCCATGATTCATGTATCCCTGACAAGGTTTTTAAGAGCCTTTTTTGTTCTGTTAATACTTTCTAGAGGATAACTGCTGGCACTGCTGATTGGGACCCGAAAAGCTCTAGTTCCTTCTTGATATAAAATTGTTTCCCTGTAGCCTAACCTGTTGACCACAGTTTCGGGGGCAATCCGTCTTGAAATGACTAGGGGATCCACAAAGATAACAACTCTTTTGGAGATGTGTGTAACCCTTATCACTGCTACACTGCCCTGGGGAATCGGCACTATATGCTACCTTCAGTTTGGAAATAATACCCCTTAGTCCACCCTTGAACCTCTTGTCTCCACCCGCTTAGGACCCACTAGTCTCCCTCCTTGGAGCACCTCTGGACTCCTTCCTTTAGTCCCTAATAGCATGGGAATCTTCTAACTCAATTTATATCCTGATAGCTTTGTTCACCGCCTCATCAAAGCTCAACTGATCAAACCCCACCACCAATTTATGAATGTGGGGGTTCAATCCCTTAATGAATAGTCTAGTCTTTTCATCCTCAACAGTCTTCACAGCCTTCACATGCTTTGATAAACTCTTAAAGCGTGCTAAATAGTCATTGACAGATAATTTACCCTGGATGAGTTGGGCAAATTCATCTTTCTTAGTATCCTGGTAGGCCTTGGGAAATTATCGATCAAGAAAAGTAGATTTGAACCCATACCAATCCAAGGGCTCGGTTAAACTTGCCATGTGCGTGGCCCACCACCGTTGGTCCTACTCAGTCAATTGGAAAGTATAAAGCTTGACTTTGTTCCCATCCGGCATGTCAAGAACATCCATAATCCGCTCGGCCTCATCAAGCCACTCTTCTGCAGTATCAACTCCTTTGGTACCATTAAAATTGGAAGGGTTCCAATCGTTGAAAATGCTTCAGCATAGAAGTTGCAGTAGTACTTTCCACAGTCCCTCTACGATTACCCATCTCTCGCTGTAAGAGAGTGTCAGCTAACTGACGCACGACCATTTCCATGCGTTGAAGCTCACTATTCCTAGAAGCGGCATTATTACGCCTAGCTGCCATCCTATAAGAACATGTAATTTAATATACTAGTTTATTCTTGGAAACATAAATAAGGAAGACGTGCTATCAATCTGTCGCATACGTGGATCCCAATGCTCTGATACCAAGTTATAACTCCCCGACCTTAATTTAGATTACTGTTGGGAGAACCCAAATCCGAATTGGGGTGTTAAAGGGGTGGAGGGGGAAAAGTTCACTTTATTATTTAAGAAACATATTTATTTAATTGATTTAAGGACATGATATTCATTTGTCAAATTTTAATTTTAAAAAAGAATAAACGTTTGACATGCCTAATAATTTCAACTTATGAATTTTTCAATGAAAAACAATTTAATACCACACTTAGTCTATCAAAACAAAGTTCACAGAGTAAGACAACACGATAGTCCAAATACCTAAATAAAGTTCCAAAATATCAATTAAAGTGCTACAAATATAAATCTTAAACATATTATGAAACGGTCAATAGAGCGTCTAACATCGAGTCACACCCTCTGCATCCTTACCAAGATCCGTTCCAGTGTCAGCATCTGAAGTACCTGGGGTGGGGAAAAGTAAAGGGGTGAGTGAATGCCCAGTAGGATGGGAAATACTAAGCAATAATTTGATAATCAAAATACTAAACAGATACAATGTCTTTCGATATTTTCTAAAATAATTTCCAATTCATTAAATATTAATAGAACTACATGCAATACACTCGGGCTATATGCCCAACTCAAACTTAAGTATTTTTCATGTCTCGTGCCAGAGACTTAATTTTTAATCCAACTATGTTGTCATTTAATAAGATCCATTTATTCAAATTCATTAATCCATTCATTTTCCCAATCATTCATGAATATTACTTTTATTACTTTGGGATTTGCTAACATCCACGATTTTCGGCCTTTCACCGTCGGTATCGAGCACACATATGTTACACTGGCCAGGGTGTTTGGGGTCTTTCACCACTAGGGACATCATGCCCTCCTTAATTATTCTTTCCGGCAACATCCGAATATCATTATCTTTTCATATATTCACGTTCTTCCAATTATTCTCATTATCCCAAGTACTCGCATTAATCTTTCGGTCTTACTTCTTTACTTCATTATTTGCCTTACTTTTAAAATAGCCAAAGAGGTCAACTAATAATAACATCGTACTTTGAACACTAACATCCCATCATCATTTACCCTATTTATTCATTAATGCATTAACACATTTTTAGTACCTTCAAAATGATTTTACTAGCATTTAAAGTAAAGAAACATTATCTTCCACTAGTTTTTCACATTCTTACCAAAATTGTTATAATGCCATTTTTACACAAAAAATGCATCATTTAAATGGGTTTTCAAGGGAAAAAAGATATCTTTATAAGACCTTACTGTTTTTCTATAATATTTTACTCATTTAATCAAAATGTAATTATTAAAATTACCATTTTAATGTAGGGTTCAAATATAAGGTTTGAAATGAGTTTTCTATAATATTTTAAGTCATTAACATCACATTTCAACATCATCAAAATAGAGGATGAAATTTATCATTCTTTCAAAACATCATGAGATTTATATATTTCATTTCAAAACATATCATTTAGCATGGCTAAAAAAGTTATTCAAGTATATTCACATGAAATGAGGACTTCTACCTAAGAAATCCATGCATATGCATCCTACACATTCATATTCAAGTAGTATATGATTATAACATTTTTTTAACAATTTTCATGTTCTAATTATTCATTTATACAAGCATGATATTATGAAATTTAATCAATAAAGCTAGTTCATTTTAACACATAAAAGCATGGGTTTGCATAATAGAAAATACAAGAACTAGCAAAATTTTTACAAGAAATCATCTCTCATCAATAGGGGTGTTTTAAGCTTTTGAAAATATAAATTTAGGAAGAGGAAAACCCTAGTTGATTTATGAAGAGGAGATAGCTTTGGAGAAGAAAACTTCAAGTCCTCCTACAATGCTCCTAAACTCCACTCCTATGCTCCCAAAATCAAGCTTTCAAGCCACACCAAGTTTCCCCACCCCTTGTGTGATGTTTTAATGCAGCTTTGATCTTATTTAATGGAGTTTGAGGAGAGAGAATATGGGTATAAGGGTGAGCTACAAAATTTAGAAGTATATTTGCCCTTGAGCATATAAGAGAGAGGAAGAAGATGGAGGAGTTTATATATATTTTTTTGTTTACTAGGTTCATGAATCGTCCCACCCTTATTTATATCAATTTTAAGCTTCTCTTTTCAATATTTCGACTCATTTAAGTCTCTTAGGCTTTAAAATGTAAGTGAAACACGTTTTTCCGATGTTGGTAAATACAAAAGCCAACAACCCAATAAATGAGCCAACCACACCACCTAAAATAATTCTTGCTACATAAATCTGTCTAAAAAGGGATCTAAACCATTTTTGTAGGATTACGAAGACGGGAAACTTGTTCAAAATTAAATTTACATTAGTCTACAAAGTTTCAGATTTTTCTAAGCACTTTCATTTTTTTGACGAAAAATGATTTATTTATTTATTTATACCTACATATATATATATTTGTCCAAATTGCGTAAAACTTTACCAAGGTGCTTAAATAAAACATATAAACACAAATTAATTCCCATATGAGACATGAAAATGTAGATTTTTTTTAATGGCACGTTGACATATAAATAGGTCGAAATATAAGTACATAATAAAAAAGTGCGGGTATTACAATATGGAAATTTGGCTTCGGGGAAACCTGGTGTTGATACCAAAATTTAGTCTGCTGACATGGCTCAATCGAGTGAAGACACGTGGCAATCTACGTGGCAACAACAAGCACTTTTGAGGAACTCAGACCCTATGAGGAATCATACTACAACGAGGAACACTGCTTCCCCGAGTAACTCAGACGCTCCGACCTACAAGAACTCTCCGAGGAACTTTTGAGTACCGATGAACTTTGAGCACCGAGGAACCTTAGGCGGTCTGACCAGCTTAGGCGATCCAAGCTGCACCTCGAACAAAGCATTAATAGCAGGAAAACCAACAGTCTGACTGTTTATTAAATGCTTATCATTCAGATGTATACGCTTAAGGGGCATTTAATATATTACCCTTTCACATGTACATCATTGAATGTATTACCCTTTCACATTACAACCTCAGGGCTATAACTACATTGTACAATCCTCATTGAAAGGGGACGGGAATTTCTTGATTGAACTTGTAATCGAGAATTCCCAAACAGTAATCAATAGCAGAAACAGTGGACGTAGGCCATTTTTATAAGGCTGAATCACTTTAAAACTTCTTTGTCTCATTTATTTTATCTGTGATTAAATAAATAGATACAATCTAATTTTTTACATCAACAGATTGGCATCGTCTGTGGGAAACGACTGGTAATATTGTTTTTCATCAAAAATAACTCATCACAAATGGCTGATATTCCAGAACCCAGCAATCAAAACGCTGGAAGCCTTCCAAATCCATCTGCTCCGCCTAATATTCCAGATCTGGCTAGAATAATGACAAATCTGGCCCAGGGCCAGACAGTCATGTAAGAAACGATGTGACAACTCCTACAAACCCTCCATGGCGGTGCACCAACCCTTTCAGGACTGCAAAGTATTCAAAGAAATACCTGTTTACCTTCTTCACATACTAGGCGTACTGATTCATATCGTACTGAGGAATCTGAAGATTTTTCTTATCAACCTGGATGAACTTCATCAGTGCGGGCCACAGATACTGAACAACGTATCACTCTCTCTCCAGAAAGGTCTAGTGCTCTAGAGAGGTTAAGCAGGGTATCACCTTTTGATCGATTAGGACCTAGAAGTAGTAGAAGTCCTCCTAAAGTCGCATCGAGGAGTTTTCGACGACCATCAGATTTAAGGGAAGGATCTGCCCAGTCACGACCAGCTGCTCGTCAAGATAGATCCCAGGAATCCACATCAACTCGATCAATTATTCAAACCAACAGGCCCGATGAAGGAAATGATTCATGGAAAGGCCCTATTCAAAGGCTGGAGGATAGATTAGGGGAAATGCTAAGGCCAAGAACCCTCTACAACCAACCTTTGTTCGAGGAACACCTTTTGTCTCGACCATTGTAGATTTTCCAACACCATCAAAGTTCAAAGCACCTGTTGTGACCCCCAAATATGATGGAAAGACTGACCCTGTCCTTCATATAGAACAATACCAAGCTGCAACCGACATCTATGCTGTTCCAGATGAGATGTAGAGCATTCTCGAGAATTCTTACCGGATCTGCTCAAATATGGTATAACAATCTTCCTCTGGGTAAGATCTCAACTTTCTTTCAACTGGTCGAGTTATTCATTGGAAATTTCTATTTTGGGGCAAAGCCTGTTAAACGATTAGCGCATTTGTTAAGTGTTAGACAAAAAGCTGGTGAAAGTACCAGAGATTATATAACTCGTTTTAATAACGAGAAGCTCGAAGTCATTGATTATGAGGAAAAGACAACGATTACCGCCTTGATGAGTGGACTACTGCCCAACAAGTTGTACTACACTTTGGCCAAAGATCCACCTAGAACCATGTCAGATCTGATGGGAAAAGCGGCTAAGATTATGAATACCGAGGAGGCTATGGCTGCGAAGAAGAATATGGATGCCAAAGAAACCAAGGTGGAAGGTGATAAAGCTAAAAAGAAAGAGCATAAGAACAATGGTAATGACAAACATTCAAAAACTAGGTCGGTATGGGACGTAATGAAGAAATTCGATAATTATACTCCTTTGAAGAAGGATATGAATAATGTTCTAGAAGAAATCAAGAACAACGAGGAATTAAAATGGCCAGAGAAAATGAAGGCAGACCCTGATCGGAGGAATAAAGCAAAGTATTGTGAGTTTCATAAAGATCATGGCCATATGACCAAAAATTGCATAGCTCTTCAGAATGAGATTGAAACACTCATCAGACGAGGAAAAATGGCAAAGTATGTTGATCGTGGAAACGAAAGAAGAAACAACGACCGAACAAGAGAGAGATCTAGATCTCCTCATCGAGCAGAGGAGAACAAGAAAAGAAACCATGAAGTTGATCCAGAAGACGACCCCGATCTTGCAAAGAGACCGAGGCAGCCAGAACAAGAGGTATTTTCAATACGCTTTGGGCCATTTGATTGTAATGTTATTACAGGTGGAGATGCAGGAGGAGGAGACATTACTGCCGAGATAAAATCTTACCTCTATGAGGTTCAAGCTTGCTCATACATTCAACGAATAAATATAGCTGAGGAGGATCGCCCGAGAAAGGTGAACAAAGAGAAATTGGTCATCGATTTCTCAAAGAACGACCTCGCAGGAGTTTTGTATCCTCATGATGACCCATTGGTGATCAAAATTAGAATGAAAGATGTAATGATCTCAAGAGTACTGGTAGACAATGGTAGCCCGGCAGACATCATGTTTTACTCGTGCTTCGACAGTTTAAATCTAAAGCTATCTCAACTGGAGCCTTATCATAGACCCCTCCTTGGTTTTGCTGGAGAGAAAGTTTTTCCACTTGGGACAATCAAGTTGGATATATGCATTGGTACGTGGCCTGCTTGTCGGACAGAAAGAATATGCTTTTTCGTGATGGATAAGAATGTTCAATCATCATATAATATCATCATGGGAAGAGTAGGATTGAATAAGTTCGAGGCTGTACCATCTACGGTGCATCAGTGCCTAAAATTTTCAACAAATTTTGGAGTAGGAGTTGTGAAAGGTGATCAGAAAGTAGCTTGGGAATGATATTATTCATCCGCCGAGCAAGAGGAACTGGAGTAATCAAGGAAAAATACTACTACCTATCAAGTGGATAAAGGTGCATAAATTGAAACATTGGATCCTAGAGATGAGTCGCAACTCGTAAAGGATCAAGTGGTGGAAGCTACTGAAAACATCATTCTGGACGACGAACACCTTGAACGAACTACTCAAGTAGGTTCGTCATTGGAGGCCTCACTAAAACAGGAATTGATAACTTTCCTAAGAAGCAGAAAGCAAACTTTTGCGTGGATTCATGAGGATATGCCTGGGATAGAACCAAATTTCTTATGTCACGAACTCAATGTGAATAAGGAGATCAAGCCTGTGAAGAAGAGAAGAAGAGTATTCAGTCCCGAGAAGAATCAAGCTATATAGGAGGAAGTCGAGAAGCTCCAGAAAGCTTATTTTATTGAAGATGTTAAATATCCAGACTGGTTAGCAAATGTGGTGATGGTGAAAAAGAAGAACAACAAATGGAGGATGTGTGCAGACTTCACTGACCTCAACAAAGCATGTCCAAAGGATCACTTCCCACTGCCCCGAATTGATCAACTAGTCGATTCTACCTCGGGACACGAGTTGCTGAGCTTCATGGATGCTTATTCTGGCTACAATCAGATTAAAATGAAACCTGAAGATAGGGAGAGTACTTCTTTCATTACCCTTAGGGGAACTTATTGTTATAATGTTATGCCTTTTGGTTTGAAAAATGCAGGTGCGACATATCAGCGGCTGATGAACAAGGTCTTCGCTGAACAAATCAGTTGCAATATAGAAGTCTATGTTGACGATATGCTGACAAAGAGAAAGAAAGCTGCCGATCATCTAGTTAACTTAAGTCAGACTTTTGATCAACTGGATAAATATTAAATGAAGCTGAACCCGACGAAGTGCATATTTGGAGTACGAGAAGGCATATTTCTCGAGTACATTGTCAATCAACGAGGCATTGAGGCAAATCCTAAAAAGATCAAAGCTCTATTAGGGTTGCGATCTCCAACGACGAAGAAAGAGGTGGAAAGTCTTACAGGACGAGTAGCAGCACTCAACGGATTTGTATCACGAGCAACTGATTGATGTATCCCATTCTTCAAGACACTCTGAAAGACTTTTGAGTGTAATGATGAATGTGAGAAGGCTTTTCAAGACTTGAAGAAATACTTGGGAGCACCTCCATTGTTATCCAGGCCAGTGATAGGAGAAAAATTATACTTGTATCTGGTAGTGTCTAAGAATGCAGGCAGTTCGGGATTGATAAGAGTGGATAATGGAGTACAAAAACCAATCAACTATACAAGTAAGGCCTTTCGAGGAGCAGAGATCAGATATCCAAGGCTGGAAAAGTTAGCACTGGCGCTGATTGAGGCGAGTAGGAGAATGAGTCCATACTTTCAGGCTCATACTATAGTTGTATATACTGATATGCCGTTGAGGCAAGCCCTTCATAAACCAAAAAAATTAGGGAGATTGATGTACTGGGAAATAGAGCTCGGTGAATACGATATAGTTTATGAACCCAGATCATCGCTTAAAGGGCAAGCTGTAATGGATTTTATAGCAGAGTTCACCTATCCTGATACCCCCAAGGAGTAAAAGTTACTCGCTGATCAACCTTTGGATGTTACGGGATCATCAAACACAAGCTCAGACCAACTTAGGTTGGTAAAAGGGCAAGTGGATGTTACAGGATCATCAAATTCGAGCCCAGACCAACTCAGGTTGGTAAAAGGTAAAGAAAATATGATCGACGAAGAGCAAGAAATATCAGGGGAGGATGAAAGGAAGCAACAAATATTTCATCGAGGAACTCTGTCAGATCAGAAATTTGAAGACGAGTTACCTATATGAAGGCTATATGTAGATGGCTCATCTTGCACTACAGGATGTGGTGCGGGGATAGCTTTGAGCACTCCAGAGGAGGTCGACATGGAATACGCCCTACGTTTCCAATTCAAAGCTTCCAATAATGAGGATGAGTATGAGGCCATGATTGCAGGTCTTAATTTGGAAAAAATTATGGAGGCGCAGCAGGTTATTGTTTTCAGTGATTCTCAATTAATTGTAAACCAAATGATGGGAGTTTATGCAGTCAAAGGAGAATTAATGATCAGATATCACGCAAAGGCAAAGAAGCTGGTGTCGGAATTTGCTGCTATTCAGCTGGTTAGAATACCAAGAATGGAAAATGCGAGAGCAGGCGCCTTAGCTCGATTAGCATCAGCTACTCGTACCGAGCTACGAAGAATAATCCCAATTGACGTGTTGGCTGGTCGGAGTATAGATGAAGATTTGACGATGAACTTTATCACCCTTAATTTAGGACCATCTTGGATGGATCCTATCAGGGCATATATTCAGAAAGGGGAATTACTAATTGACAGGCTCGCAGCCAAGAAATTAAAGTTTAAAGCTTCTTGGTATGTATTAACTAATGGTATTCTATATAGACGAGGAATTATGGCAGGTTTGCAGAGATGTGTACATCCCACCGAGGTGAAAGATTTAATTGAAGAGATCTATGAAGGGTCTTGTGGAGCCCATGTAGCAGGTCGGACGCTTTTGCAAAGGGTGATGACGCGGGGATACTACTAGACGACGATGAGGGTTGATTGTGTAGCCTATGCAAAGAAATATGACAAGTGCCAGCGCTTTTCCTCCATCCGAAGAACTCCACAAGCATTGTTGACACCCATCACTTCCCCTTGGCCATTTGCCATGTGGGGAATAGATTTGGTCGGACCACTGCCAACGACCATAGGAAGGTTCAAATACATCGTTGTCGCAGTGGATTATTTTACTAAGTGGGTAGAAGCTGAGCCTCTCATTGATATGACGTACGAGAGGTGTGCCAATTTATTTGGAAGAACATCATTTGTCGATATGGTCTTCCTCATGCCTTCATCACAGACCATGGAACACAATTTGACAACGAGGAGTTCGCTGCCTATTGTCATTAATCAAATGTTTTGAAGATCCACTCAGCACCTGTCCATCCTCAAAGCAATGGACAAACTGAAGTGACAAACAGAACATTGCTGAATGGTTTGAAGAAAATACTAAGTGATGCAAAAGCAAACTGGATCAATGAGTTACAGTCAGTACTGTGGGCTTATCGAACTACTCCCCGAGTAGCAACTGGAGAATCACCATATATGCTGGCATTTGGAAGTGAAGTTGTTATACCTACCGAGTTGGGCCTCCCAACACACAGGGTACTGAATTTCAATTCCCCTGTCAGCGACTTAATGAGAAGATTGGATTTAGACATGCTCAAGGAAGTTAGAGAAGAAGCAACCATCAGGAATGCTGCATACCAACAACGAACAGCTTTATTCTACAATAAGAGGGTGCAGAAGTGCGACCTGAAAGAAGGAGACTATGTGATAAAGAAAGTGATTCAAAAGCACAACAAACTAGAGGCAAACTTGCATGGACCATACCGAGTTACAGAAGTTGTTCGACCAGGAACCTACCGAATAACAACTTTAAAGGGGGAGGAGTTTAAGAATACATGGAATGCAGAGCACCTGCGCAAGTATTATCAGTGATGTATATTCTCTCCTTCTATTAAAAGTTTTTCGTGGAATATTAGTGCTACACTCTACTCGGCAAAGCTCGGAGCTCAGACTACTCAAATTTATTCTCGAAAATGCCAATTAAGGTTGGTCGAGAAACAAATGTATTCCTCTGGGAAGTAAAACTTGTATTCCTCTGGGAAGTAAAGCTACCTGTATTCCTTCGGGAAGTAAAGCTACCTGTATTCCTTCGGGAAGTAAAGCTACTTGTATTCCTCCGGGAAGTAAAACTTGTATTCATACGGGAAGTAAAACTATGTGTTCCTCGGGAAGTAAAAGTATTCCTAAAAATGCCAACTTATGTTGGTTAGGAAGTAAATATATTCTCGAAAATGCCAACTAAGGTTGGTCGAGAGGTACAATTATTCCAAAAAGTGCCAAAGCTCCTCGTAGAGGAAAAATCCACTAACTATGGCTGGTCGGGGATAAAAACCTACTAACTGTAGTTAGTCGAAAAGGAAAATTTACCGACCTTGGTTGGTCGGAAACATTTTATGAATACGAGAAAATGATCAAGCAAAATTATTGATACTCGTGACTTTTTAAAATTATTACTAAGTTGGTCGAGAAACAACTTAGTAAATTGGTCGAGAAAGAACTTAGTAACTTTTTATAATGACTACCACAAATTCAAGCTAGTCGAGAATAAGTTGATCGACAAACAACACAATATTGTTATCTTTTTAACAGAGACACAGGCACAGATGTAAAGTGTTTTACAAGACAATAGCAATTAAGATTGCGAACAAAAATAAAAGCCTTTCATTAAATCCAAAAACATATTACATTCATAATGAAATGTATACTAACTATTACATCAAAATTCCTATTCTATTGATTTCTTCGCCTCTGCTTTTGAAATAGGTCCCTCGCTAGCAGAGGGATCATTTAAAGCAAGAGGAGAATTTATGAAGTTAAGATCTTTTAACATCCTAATATTCATCACGGATGGTCGATCTAAGAGGTTCTCGGGATGAGATATCTCGACATTTGAATGGAGACTGTAGTCGCCGAGATACTTAAAAATTAAGCACTGAGGGATGGCCTGAGCAGGGATCCAACTCATGTCGAGCTTGAATGGTGGAACTTGAAGGTCGAGTAGCCCATGATTATGGTAACCCCACAGGTAATGACCATGTTCCAGTTGCAGCACACCTAAGGTATTCAACCAGCCCTGTTTGTATCCCTTATTATTGGCATTCTGGATACGATCGTCCAAGTGGTAGAGAGCCTCGTTGTACCCAGCCATCCAGAACTCCCTGGATTGTTTATGGAATTGATATGTCAATATTTCCATCTGATCGTGGAGATTTTTAATGAAGAGCTCTTTATTCTCCAAGGTAGATTTCTGCGCAGATAGCTGCTCTTCCAGGTCCCTGATCTTCTTTGACATTTTAGCCAACGCCTGATTCTTCGTCATTAATTGGAAAGCTTGGTTCTCTAAATCAGATTGAGTCCTCTGTTCCTCGACAGGAATCCGAGCAGCTCTTGCTCATCCCCGAGGAGCTCTTGCTCATCCACGAGAAGATGTAGAGGGGCCAGCTCTCTTCAAGGTTTCCAACTCATCCCTCAAGTTGGCGTTCTCGACCTCCAAGAACGAGAATCCCTCATCAGTCACTGGGATAAAGGCTTTTGAAGTGGAAGATGCAGACTTCAACTGCAACAACTCTCTTTGCAGGTTGTTATTCTCTTGCTCTAATAATTCAGTTATTTGTCTACACTCTTCGACCTCAGCCCTCAGAGTTCTCTCCCGCACGTCGTAAGCAGCAAAACGCTTCTCGTATCCCTTGTCAGTAATGACTTGCTGGTACTTCTTCTCGTACCCCTCGTGCAAGAGGGCAGTGGATTCCATATATTGTTGTTGAAGGTCTTCAAGGGTGCCTTGGAGATCTTCAATCATATCATAATAAGCTACATTATTGGCCACCGCACGATCAAGCAAACATTTCAAATATTGGTAATCTTCAATTGCTTGTTCTGAAGCATCTTGGCCGAGGATGTCGACGATTTGTGTTGCACTCAGATCTATGTGACCAGCCTTAAAATATTCATTACATTGCCGCAACAACTTTATATCATGAGCAGACAGTAATTCCATCCTGGCCAGAAACTAGTAGGGAAGAAAAAACAGTAATCAATAATCAAAACAGAGCATGAAGAAGAGACAACAGTATGCAAAAACAAAAGTTCAAGTTTTATTATATCACAAGGTTCAGAGTTAGATGGTTCAGGATTACATTTTTCAAAGAAAAATAAAATAGATGGAAGTCCGAACAACTCTACACCTTTTCCTTGTCTCCCAAAACTTTCTCGGGAGGTTAGGATGAGGAGGTAGGTTGCTCGGATGGAGCATATAGTAGCTGGGGAAGTGCTAAAGGTTGCTCAGAGGAAGTAGAGAGCTACTGAAGTTCCTCGTTAGTAGGCTGGATGGCTGGGGGATGATCTCCCATCACCATGGAAGACTCTTTGGAGGCAGCTTCATCCTCTTCTTCATCTTCAGGAGTTGAATGGGGACCAGGGATGTGTCGCTGAAAGAGTTCAGAGTTTTCATCAACCTTCATCTCCTGTAGAGCAGCGACCCACCAATCTCTAAAGTATTTAAGGATGCCATATTCTACTTGAGAAATCATGGCAGCAAGCCTTTGTTCCACCCCTTATCCCAGCCGGCGCTGTAAGACTTCTTCACAGCCATTTTCCTCTTTAACTTCTCCGAGGAAAGCTTCTCGGACAGAAGACTTTCAGCAGTCTTCAGTTTATTCTCAACTTCTTCCTTCTGGCTACTTACTTCAAGAAGTTGGATTAGTTCTTCCTCAGTAACCTTGAGTTTATTCTCAAGCTCTCCAGCATCTTTGAGCTTCTTGTCGAGCTCTTTATTTTTCTCTTCCAAGTCCTTTAATTTTTTCTCCAACCCCTTGGAGATTTCAACAACTCGGGCCTTCTCCTGCTCAGTGGAGGCAAGATTTTTCTCCCAAGTTGCCTTATCATCAGCATATTTCTAGCGAGACTCTTTCAGAGACTGCCCCAAGCCTATCAAAGATTCCTCTACACCAGACGAGGAGCTTGAAGCTTTAATAGCTTCATCCTTCTTTAAAATTGTGTTAAAGTAGATCACCAACTGAGAAAAGAAAATGAAAGCAAGTCAGAGACAGATATAACAAGGGAAAGATGAAAAGTTCAAAATAATAGGACTTACAGAAGCAATGTGGCGAGCTTCCAATGTGGTAACTGTGTCTCGAGAAAGGTTTTCTTCAATGCCTTGGATCTCGGGAATGATCCAAGTCTTCACCGAGCTCATGGCAGATCTCGGGGGAACAAAAGTGGGAACTCCACTAATCGGGGGCTGAGAGACGGTGTCATCCAAATTGATCGAGGAGCTCTTCTTCAACTTCCTCGGGGGAACAGGAATAGTTTCAACCAAGGAAGAACATTTGGTCGGTGATATTACAATCACTTCTCCTGGAGCAGCAGACTTTCTCGGGACCACTGGGAGCTTCTCGGCAACCTTCACAGGAGCAGCCGAGGAAGGTACATCAATTTTCTTCGTCCCCTCTCCTGGGGCATCAATCTTACTTCTTTTTGCCTCTCCATCACTAGAGGTAGGTTTCTCGAAAAGGGTGGGAGGTCTTATTTTCTTCATCCTCTCACTTAAAGGAACGTGTGACTCAGGCGAAGAACTAGTAGAAGCTGGTACTGGCTTTGCGTCACTTATCACCGGACGTGAAGTAAAAGAAGTTGTGTAACTCTTGTACTGAAGCAGATATGAAGCTGATCTAATATGCTCATCGGCAACAGTTTGATGCAAACTCCAGATAAGTTTTAAGTGCCTTATATTAAGTCTACTTCTTTTGGACACTTTCTTTTGTTGTCAACTGCAAATAAATAAACATTAAAATATCAGTGGCACATTTTATCAAACATAAAGGAATCATAATCTCAAAATAAATAAAATGAAATAAAAATAACCTATCCCATTGCCATAGGGAGGGCATCTGGGACCCTGATACACTTCATCTCCAGATAAAGGAGCATGTTGCCAATTTTTTATAACAACCCCGTGCTCAAAATAGTCCCTATTGGCATCCAGGAGATTGACCACTAAATCCCTATTTAAAAATCTAGTTTTTAAATAAAAAAGGGTTATCACCAACAGCCCATCTATAACAAAACATGATTTCTGGAATTCCTATGCGAGTTCCATGAATTTGATTTAGTCTATGAACCCCATTAACTATTCTCTATGTATTGGGGGCTATTCTTGCAGGAACAACATCAAAGTATTGACAGAATTCCAGACATAGAGGGTTGGGAGGAAAAGAAAATCCACACTCAGCAACAAAGAGACTGGGGAACCAATGTCCCTCAGCCAAACGGAAATAGTCTAAAGGCTCAGAAAGCTCTTCCAAAATAACCCAGGAGGGAATAGAGAAATCAGAACGAAATTTATCAAGAGATTCTACAGAATAAACCATGATGAAAGAAGGAAATGAAGAAGAAGGAAGAATATCTTACAGAAAAAGAGTGGATCTGTTGACAACGAACGATAGAAAGGATGAATGCATAAGAGAGTAAGACAATGTAAAATTCGAAGATACAAATTTGAAAAAGTAGAAGACGTTGGGATTGTCTGTGACGCTTAAATACTCTGGCTTGGGAAAAGTAAAAAATAATGATTGCAAAAAGAAACGATTACGCTACAAGCGGCTAGAAGGATAAAAAGTAGGCGGAGATCGAGGCGGTTATAAAAATTCAAAAAAACCTGATTCTACGAATTTGGAAGGAAAAATAAATACAAAGGAAACACTCCTAAAAATCAGGAAGACCATTTAAAACTACCATATTCCGAGAAAGAATGTTCCACACTCCTCAAATTTTGAACTATGAAACATTGGGGGCTTCTGTTGATACCAAATTTAGTCTGCTGACATGGCTCAATCGAGTGAAGACACATGGTAATCTACGTGGCAACAACAAGCACTTCCGAGGAACTCAGATGCTCCGAGGAATCATACTACAATGAGGAACACTGCTTCCCCGAGTAACTCAGACGCTCCGACCTACAAGATTTTACGGCCTTTCACCGTTGGTATCGAGCACACATATGTTACACTGGCCAGGTTGTTTGGGGTCTTTCACCACTAGGGACATCATGCCCTCCTTAATTATTCTTTCCGGCAACATCCGAATATCATTATCTTTTCATATATTCACGTTCTTACAATTATTCTCATTATCCCAAGTACTCGCATTAATCTTTCGGTCTTACTTCTTTACTTCATTATTTGCCTTACTTTTAAAATAGCCAAAGAGGTCAACTAATAATAACATCGTACTTTGAACACTAACATCCAATCATCATTTACCCTATTTATTCATTAATGCATTAACACATTTTTAGTACCTTCAAAATGATTTTACTAGCATTTAAAGTAAAGAAACATTATCTTCCACTCGTTTTTCACATACTTACCAAAATTGTTATAATGCCATTTTTACACCAAAAATGCATCATTTAAATGAGTTTTCAAGGGAAAAAAAGATATCTTTATAACACCTTACAATTTTTCTATAATATTTTACTCCTTTAATCAAAACGTAATTATTAAAATTACAATTTTAATGTAGGGTTCAAATATAAGGTTTGAAATGAGTTTTCTATAATATCTTAAGTCATTATCATCACATTTCAACATCATCAAAATAGATTCTGAAATTAATCATTCTTTCAAAACATGATGAGATTTATATAATTCATTTCAAAACATATCATTTAGCATGGCTAAAAAAGTTATTCAAGTATATTCACATGAAATGAGGATTTCTACCTAAGAAATCCATGTATATGCATCCTACACATTCATATTCAAGTAGTATATGATTATAACATTTTTTAACAATTTTCATGTTCTAATTATTCATTTATACAAGCATGATATTATGAAATTTAATCAATAAAGCTAGTTCATTTTAACACATAAAAGCATGGGTTTGCATAATAGAAAATACAAGAACTAGCAAAAATTTTACAAGAAATCATCTCTCATCAATAGGGGTGTTTTAAGCTTTTGAAAATATAAATTTAGGAAGAGGAAAACCCTAGTTGATTTATGAAGAGGAGATAACTTTGGAGAAGAAAACTTCAAGTCCTCCTACAATGCTCCTAAACTCCACTCCTATGCTCCCAAAATCAAGATTTCAAGCCACACCATGTTGCCCCACCCCTTGTGTGATGTTTTAATGGAGCTTTGATCTTATTTAATGTACTTTCAGGAGAGAGAATATGGGTATAAGGGTGAGCTACAAAATTTAGAAGTATATTTGCCCTTGAGCATATAAGAGAGAGGAAGAAGATGGAGGAGTTTATATATATAATTTTGTTTACTAGGTTCATGAATCCTCCCACCCTTATTTATATCAATTTTAAGCTTCTCTTTTCAATATTTCAACTCATTTAAGTCTCCTAGGCTTTAAAATGTAAGTGAAACACGTTTTTCCGATGTTGGTAAATACAAAAGCCAACAACCCAATAAATGAGCCAACCACACCACCTAAAATAATTTTTGCTACATAAATCTGTCTAAAAAGGGATCTAAACCATTTTTTTAGGATTACAAAGCCGGGAAAGTTGTTCAAAATTAAATTTTACATTAGTCTGCAAAGTTTCAGATTTTTCTGAGCATTTTCATTTTTTTGACGAAAATGATTTATTTATTTATTTATACCTACACACACACACACACACACACACATATATATATATATGTCCAAATTGCTTAAAACTTTACCAAGGTGCTTAAATAAAACATATAAACACAAATTAATTCCCATGTGAGAGATGAAAATGTAGATTTTTTGTTAATGGCACGTTGACATATAAATAGGTCGAAATACAAGTAGGTAATAAAAAAGTGCGGGTATTACAATAAGGAAATTTGGCTTCGGGGAAACCTGGTGTTGATACCAAATTTAGTCTGCTGACATGGCTCAATTGAGTGAAGACACGTGGCAATCTACGTGGCAACAACAAGCACTTCCGAGGAACTCAGACGCTCCGAGGAATCATACTACAATGAGGAACACTGCTTCCCCGAGTAACTCAGACGCTCTGACCTACAAGAACTCTCCGAGGAACTTTTTAGTACCGATGAAGTTTGAGCACCGAGGAACCTTAGGCGGTCCGAGCAGCTTAGGCGATCCGAGCTACACCTCGAACAAAGCATTAATAGCAGGAAAACCAACAGTCTGACTGTTCATTAAATGCTTATCATTCAGATGTATACGCTTAAGGGGCATTTAATATATTACCCTTTCACATGTACAGCATTGAATGTATTACCCTTTCACATTACAGCCTCAGGGCTATAAATACATTGTACAATCCTCATTGTAAGGGGACGGGAATTTCTTGATTGAACTTGTAATCGAGAATTCCCAAACAGTCATCAATAGCAGAAACAGTGGACGTAGGCCATTTTTATAAGGCTGAACCACTTTAAAACTTCTTTGTCTCATTTATTTTATATGTGATTAAATAATTAGATACAATCTAATTTTTTACATCAACACCTGGATTGACCTCATATGGAGTTCCATCTAAAATGTTTGGTGCTCTATTTTAATTAATGGTCAACTAAAAGGATTCTTTAACTCCGGTAGAGGACTCGGAGAAGGAGATCCACTATCCCCCAGCTTCTTTGTATTGGCATCAGACATATTGAGCTGAGGATTAAACTCCTTGATGGCTAAGGGCCGTTGCCTTCCATATTACCACTCACCGAGATGCACACTCATCGCCCACCTCGCATTTGCTGATGACATAATTATAATCTCAAGGGCTGATAAAAAGATTCTCAGACAAATTATGAAGTTTCTTCATGATTATGAAACAACTTTTGATCAGCTTATAAACATCTCTAAATGTAGTTTCACAATTGACCAGTCAACTCCACACAAAAAACAATGTCTATAGCACAACTCATAGGGTTGAATCTAAAGTATCTCCCCATAACCTATCTAGGGTGTCCCCTATTCAATGGAAAAGGAAAATAATCTTTTTCTACCCCCTAATGGAAAAAATTCGACATAAACTACAAGGATGGAAATCTAAGTATCTATCTTATGGGGAAAAATGGACTCTTATCAAACACGTACTCTACTCAATACCATGCTACTTTCTCTCAGTAATTCAGCCACCTAAGGGCATAATAAAGAAGATTCACTCTATTCTCAATAAAAAAATTTGGGGAGGAAATAAATAGATTGGTTGGAAGCACCAATGGCATAGTTGGGAGACCTTGTGTTTCCCAAGAGAATGTGGTGGTCTAGGTTTTTCTAGTTTAGAAATCCTATCAAATGCCTCAAGCCTGAAATCCCCATGGAGACTAAGAACATCCAATTCCTTATGGAGAAAGTTCATGAACTCCAGGTATAGATTACAAAACAATTTTTGGCCAATCAGGATCCATATCAATGAAAATAATGAGATCAGTAGCTCACATTGAGAATGAGAATATGATCCTAACGGATGACAAATGGTCTTGGTCGTTATCCAAAAATTGAGTTTTTCCTAAGCTTCTACTGTAGCAATTTTGAGCGTCTCCCCCCGTTAAATAAGGTCTTTACTCAAATATGGGACAAAAATATCCCCCAAAAATGGTCCATTCTATCCTGGAGAGTGTTAAAAATGAATATACCGATAGATGAAAATATCCAAAAGTGCAACATAAAACTGGCTTAGAGATGTGCCCTATGTCATAACGATATTGAAACTACTAATCATCTATTCCTCCAATGCCCCATATCTTCAAGATTATGGAAATATTTTTTTGATTTAATGGGTCTAAAGATTATCTCTCATTATTGTGCTTATATGCTAATGTCTTGGTGGTTACACGGTAGGGGTAAAGACTACATTATCTTTTGTTGTAAAATGGTGCCTATAGTATCCATTTGGAGCATCTGGACATTGCAAAATACGATGATATATGACGGCAGTAAGGCCTCGACTACAACCCTTATTGAAAATTGTTGCCACCAGATTGGTCTCATTAACTCATTCTTATCATTTACCTAAAAAATACATGATTTTGATTCTCAATGGTGCAAAATTTTCAATATTAGGGTATCCCCGTTACAAACCCACCCTAGTTTACGGAGATTGACTGATCTGTAAACTATAAGCTATATTAGTCTTTTTTTTTGGGTCTTTAGTCTCCAAATTATTGTAATGGGGCTAATTATAAATCCCCAAATTTACTGCTTTTCCTCAAAGATTATAAGTGCCACTAGAGATGCTTTTTCTCTATGATTTCTAATAAAACTTGTGGGGGTTCTGTCCCTCTTCATAAAAATATATATATATATATATATATTAATGTTGTTGATATCGATAAGAGTATCTCTATGTCGATGTGTGTGAGTCAAAGTGAACGTATCAATGACGAATTGAATGTGTGTGTGCGTATGATAAATGAAGCGTTAGGAGACATTTCGCACACTGCACTTAATAGGTACGATAATGATGACCTCCTGGACATTCAAATACTATACACTAAGACTCTTAGGAAGAGCACTAAAGTAAAGAAGACAGTCAAGGACCTAATTGAAAAATATAAGCCCTATGCTTAATGGTTGAACTTAACACGGAGGACTATACTAACCAGTGTTCGGACTATGAAACCAAAACTAAAGTTTTTATTGGAAAATTAATGAACTTTTTGAATCAAATGAAGTTTTGGAAAATAAATATAAGCCAACATTGATAGAATTGGAACAGTGTAAAGAAAAAGTTTCCACGATCTTTAAAAACATTTCTTAGTTTGAAAACAATTCTAATTGTTTTTAAGATTGTGTTACTTTTAGCAAAACCAATTCAGAACACAAAACATGTATAGGTTTTGATAAAAAAAACTAAGACACAGACTAAAACTTTTCAACATGTGTAGTTTGTGTCTTCTAGAAAAAGACCTGATGACCTATGTCCTGCTTTTCAAGGCTTAAAAAGATATTTTTATAATAAACAAAAAGGACCAGACATTTTGATGAAATACTATCCCAACCCATCTGTTAAATCTAAGGCTAAGTACGTTTGCCCCCTTTTAGACAAGGAGATTCCTCATTCTAACAAGTTGCAGTTCGATATTAGACTAAAGTACAAAAAATGGACAAACCTATATTCAAAGGTTTTCAACATGTCAACAAAATGTCTAGCCACTAATATTGTTCCTATTGTGATATTTATGGACACTGTCTCAAAGAATGTTTTAAAAAATGATTGTACAAACCTGTGTATAATTCACCAATTTATAAAAACGTTAATTATTCTAGACATAGCAGGAACAACAATGTACTTCCTCAATAGCCCAATCGAAACTCTAACTGGAAGAATAGGAAGAAAACATCTCACGCCAAAAAGAAATATAAGAGAAAGAGTCCTAGATATGCTTCTAAACCAAAAGCTCAAAAAACTTTCAAAACTAGAGCTATATGGGTTAGAAAGGAAGATCTGATACCCCAGTTGAAGTGTAACATTGTTATAAGTTCTTTAAAGGTTAAACACATTGTTTATGGTTGGCACTTAGACTCTCGATGTTCCAAGAATATGATCGAACACAATACTAAATTATCTGACAAAATTGACTTCTTCGGAGGGAATGTGTTTTTTGGGGATGGAGTATCAACTCAGATCATAGGCAAAGGAACACTCCAAGAAAAATGACTCTCCATTCTAAAATGTGTCCTAATAGTTAATGGTCTTAAAGCTAATATGTTCATCATATCATAATTTTGTGACTCCAACAACACAATTACATTCTCAAAACTAATTATAAAATTTTAAATGAGAATGGTGATTGCATCCTTATAGGTCACGGGACTCCAGATAACTATTATATAGTAAATTCGGGTAATGAGACTTGTAGGTTAGCCATACTTGATGATAATAAAGTTGTCATAATCATTTAGGTCACATAAATTATGATAATCTTGGCAAATTAAGCTCCTGGAATATAGTTAGAGGTTTTCCAAAAATAAAACTAATTTCAAATGTTGTTGCTGGTCCGTGTCAGGAAGGAAGAATAGTTAAATTTGCTCACAAGAAAGTTAAAGAAACCCTAATAGAAAAACCTCTAAGGCTTACCCACATGGATCTTATGGGTCCTTCCCGAACTGTGATCCTCTGTGGTAATAGTTACATTTTGGTTATTGTGGATGATTTTACTCGATTCACTTGGGTAGCATTTTAAAAAGAAAAATATGATACATTCCGAGAATTTTTTAAAATTCTTTTCAGAATTGAGGATGAAAAAGATACCCAAGTTAATCGAATTTTAAGTGACAGAGGAGGTGAATTTAAGGACTTAGGAGTAACAGAATATTGTAATTGTAATGGTTACCAAAACGAGTTCAGTGCACCTAAAACACCTCAACATCATGGTGTTGTTGAGCGTAAAAATTACGCAATCCAAGAAATGGTCAGGGTAATGATACATGCAAAGAATTTTCCAAAATAATTTTGGGTTGAGACAATTTAAATAGCGTGTTATATCATCAATCAGGTTTACCTTCGAAAAATACCAAACAAACATCCTATGAACTTTGGTATGGAAAAAATCCCAATTTAAAATATTTTTGAACTTTCGAGAGTACTTGCTATGTTTGTAAAGATAGAGTACACTTGTCTAAGTTTGAAACCTGTGGTGATAAATCGATATTTTTGGGTTACTCCACTAAAAGTAGGGCTTATTACATTTATAATTTACGTACCAAAATAATTATGGAATCGATAAGTGTGAAATTGAATGACACTAATGTCACTACCAATTATAGTGAATGAGTGTGCAAACAGTTTTGCTTATGAAGATCCCGAGATAATTGATCCTTTACCAACTGAGACCCCTGAAGTTCCTAATTGGGTTTCTAAAGATCATCCCATGGATAATATTTTTGGTAACACTAAAGTGCCAGTACATAAAAGATACCAATTACGTAATGTTGCTCATTTTGGTTGTTTTGTTTCTCTAGTAGAACCAGAGAATGTAAATGAAATACTTAATGACTCATTTTGGATAGATGCTATGCAGGAAGAGCTCGTCCAATTTCATTATGTGTGGTATCTTGTGCCTAGGTTAGAAAATAAAAGGTTTATGGGAACTCACTAGATTTTTAGCAATAAAAGAAATGAATCTGGGATGATAGTTAGAAATAAAGCTTGGTTTATTGCCCAGGGATACTCTCAAGTTAAAGAATTGGATTTCAAGGAGACCTTTACCCCGGTCACTCTCCTTGAGTCTGTTAGATTACTCTTGGCCATAGCTTATCACTCACAATTCACACTTTATCAAATGGATGTAAAATATGCTTTTTTAAATGGTATTTTGATAGAGGAGACCTATGTTGAATAGCTGAATGGCTTTATTGATCCTTAATACCCAAACCATGTGTATAGATTGAAAAAGGCAATATACGATTTAAAGAAAGCCCTTCGGTCCTGGTACGAATGCTTGCAGACCTTTCTTATGAATAAAGGTTTTCGACGTTGTGGAAATGACTAGACATTATTTGTTAAACATTTTAACAAATAGGTCTTAATTCATGTTTATGTTGACGACATAATATTTGTATCTAACGCATCGTCTGAGGTTAAAGAGTTTTCTAAAATTATACATGGGCAATTTCAAATGTCTCTTATTAGGGAGGTTCAATACTTCTTAGGACTTCAAGTTAAGTAAAATATGATGGGTTATTCATAACGCACTCAAAGTATGAAATAGAGTTAGTAAAAAAATCAGTTTAGATGATGCTAAGGTTGCTTGGACTCCCGTGAGTACTTTTACGAAACTATCCAAAGATGAACATGTGAAACCCATAGATCTACCTTATATAGAAGTATGATAGGTAAGTTTTTGTACCTAATAGCCTCTTGACCTGATATTATGTATGTTGTGTGTGTTTATTCTCATTATAAAAGTGCGCCTAAGGAAAGTCACCTTTTATGTGTTAAACGTATAATCAAATATGTTAAAGGGACAATAAACCTAGGTATATTGTACCCAAATGATATCTCTAGCACCATTGTAGGATACACTGGCACCGATTAGGCTAGTTTTTCTGACGACAACAAAAGCACATCAGGTGATTGTTATTATATAGGTAATAACTTAGTAGGATGGAGTAGTAAAAAGGAAAACTGCATTTCACTTTCCACAACAAATTAGAATATATAGCAGGAGGACATTATTGAGATCAATTAACGTGGATAAAGAAAATGCTTAGTGATTATGGCATCAATGAAGAAAAGTTAAATGTATATTACAACAATCAAAGTGCGATAATATATCTCAAAGAATCCGGTTCAACATTCCTGTACTAAAAATATTAGGATAAGACATCATTTTATATGGGAATTAGTTGAATCTAGAGAATTGGAGATAAATTATTTACCCACTGAACATCAACTAGCTTACTTGTTCATTAAGCCTTTGGATAATTTACGATTTGAATCCTTAAGAAAATCAATTGGTATAGTTATTACTCAATATATCTTTATCACCTGTTATAATATCCTTCGATTACGTTTATACTTATAATTGGTCTTTGAGGATATATGGCATAGTCATTTGAAAAATGACAAAAGACGCCTCCTATTTATGTTCTATGTAGGAGACCCTTAAGGTGACCCGTTGTATAATTTAGGTTGAGAGATTAATATTTACATTCTTGACATTTTCTTGTTATGTGTATTTCACCCTTTGTACATTTGAGAACAATTAAGGGAGAAGAGCTTGAGTAACTGATATTACATTACCTCACATTAACTCATCTAATATACCCTTTGAGTGTTTTTATTTTAGGACTTGTTTCAGACCCTTATACAGCTTATCATATCTTAGGGTAATGGTCGGTATGATAGTTTAGTTATGTACTTTTTCTCTTATTTTCAGTTTTAAGATGGGAATGGGTAGATAGCTATTTTATATAGGAAATCTAGGATTTTTTATTTTTCACCCACGAGTATAGGTTACTCAAGGGAATTTTGTCTCCAATATCCAAATGGGGAGATTGAGAACATACTATATGGTTGACTTACTTAAGTCTATACCATATAGGTCTTCCAACTAGTTTGGATATGGAAATGAAATAGTTTAAAATATTTGAGCCATCTTATCTAAGGTATTGATAAGCTTCATCAACAATTGATCATGACCAAGAGCAAACACATCTAATAAAAAGGGAAGTATTATAATTTCCAGAACACACTATAGGACACAAATCATTCATATAAGTGTATAAGCGTGTATGCAAGTGTATACATATTTTTAGGAATTTTTTAAAATATTTTAAAACATTTTCAAAATCATTTAAAATGAGTTTTTAAAATTTAAATCTTGTTTTTAAAAGTATTGGGGATAAAAATAAAACTACTTTTATTCCTTAAAATATGCCAAGGTAGAATAAAAAATTAGTAAATACATTTGGGAATGCAATTGGGATTTTAAAAACATGGAAAATACGCGTTTTACATCCGATATAATTCATCCACGTGTATATTCCTTACTGGTGGAAAGTCTGTTTCTTTACTCTCTCAAATTTGATCACCATTTAAATATATTGGATCATTTGTTATCAATGATCTGCATGTCTTAGAATTGATCCATGTAATAACCTTTAAGACCCATGAGAATGAGACTTAGTGTAGTGAGTTATCATGCATTAGATTTAGAGTTTGAATTGCCAAAATAATCTCAACCCTTGATTTGGTTCGAACTTATGGATTCTTCCCTATCTAGTATAAATAGATGTTGTGGGTTATCCATTACATAACTTTTAGGAGTTTGTTGTTCCAAGAGAAAAGAAATAAGAGAGATGGGAGAGCAAAGAGAGAAAAGATAAAGGGTAGAGAGAGAGAGAACCAGTTCTCAAAACTTCAATTTTTTTAGGTTTTCTTCCAAAACCAAACACATACTTCGATATTCCAACACATGTAATAACCCGCATAATTTTTGGGGTATTTTCAAAATAAAGAGGAAAAATAAAGTTTTTGATAAAATTATTTTTATTGCTCAAATATGTTGGTTATTATTTTTAAAGGCGATAATTTCAAACGGTTTCGAAATCGGAGTTAAAACGGATTTTAAAATTGTTTTTAATGTTTTTACTCTTGGAATTCTAAGTCGGCGAATATTAAGTAATTTTCAAGAGTTGTTTTGACTTCCAACTCTTCATTTCTTTGCCTTATTTAAAGGAGTCTTTTGAATTCCAACTCTTAATTTCTTTGCCTTATTTAAAGGAGTCTTTTGGATTCCAACTCTTCATTTCTTTGCATTATAAAAGGGAAACCTTTTTAACATACTTTTGGTACAAATTTTGGCAGCAAATATATTTTATATTCCTCTTCTTTTTATATACACAATGGCCCTTGATATTTGTGAGTTCCAACCTTAGATTAGAGGTGTTCTTGGGGCTATTTTTTAGGATGTTCTTGGAGGAGATTTTGTAGATCTTTTATGTTGATCTTGATGATGTGATCATTGGTTTCTCATCATGGTTTGAGGTATGGGGTTTTACACAATATGCTCCTTAAATCTCGCGAGTGTCATTCTCTTTGAATTCTTGTTAATTGAACTCATATTTGAATTGATAAATTCATTGAAATCTGGAAAATAATTGTTGAAATTATTTTGATTCATGTGGTATCATTATATTGTTGATGAGCACGTTGTCATGAGATTTTAATATGGCACGGAGGTTGGGCACCCGCTAAAATTCATGTTTCCCGGGCTATGGCATGATAAAGCATACACGGATGTGGTGAGGCCTGGTGACCCATTGATGTGTTGTTGAGAAATTTATTGATAAATGCTTATGAGATTAATTTGAATATTCGTACTCGTGTTGTTACGTTTTATTCACCACTAATATATTTGTTGACCATCTTTCCTGTCGTATTGTGTACTTCCCCGTATTTTCTTTTAGTGGCAGGTTAGCGCGGATTTTGGGGCGCTATGGAGATTGATTTTAGCGAGGATTGTTTGGGAAAGATTTGTATTATTTTGATGTATAGAGCTTTGGAGATTTATATTTTTATTTGAGTTAGATAGTTGTAATTTTAATTCGAGAGACTTGTTTTAATTGAAGAGATTGAGATTAGTGGATTTGTATTATTGTGGGTTTATTTAGATGCTCTATACCTTGTCACTTGTGGATTTGGATTTATTTTATCGCATTATCTCTCCATTCGCTCTCCCTGGGCGGGCGAATTGTTACAAATGGTATCAGAGCTTAGGTATACGGAAACCCTCGGGGCTTGGGTTTTGGGTTCATTGCGTGGATAACAATTTTTGGAGATAGAAAATTTTAGGTGATATTCGTGATAGGTTTCGAGATTAGATGTGAAGAATTTATTTTTGGAGACGAGATTATTTTTGGAGATTGTTAGCCTGATTTTTTAGAGTTAGGCATTCGGCGAATTTCGAGGGCGAAATTCCATTGTTAGTGGGGAAGTGTAATAACCCGCATAATTTTTGGGGTATTTTCAAAATAAAGAGGAAAAATAAAGTTTTTGATAAAATTATTTTTATTGCTCAAATATGTTGGTTATTATTTTTAAAGGCGAGAATTTCAAACGGTTTCGAAATCGGAGTTAAAACGGATTTTAAAATTATTTTTAAATGTTTTTAACTCTTGGAATTCTAAGTCGGCGAACATTAAGTAATTTTCAAGAGTTGTTTTGACTTCCAACTCTTCAATTCTTTACCTTATTTAAAGGAGTCTTTTGAATTCCAACTCTTCATTTCTTTGCTTTATTTAAAGGAGTCTTTTTGATTCCAACTCTTCATTTATTTGCATTATAAAAGGGAAACCTTTTTAACATACTTTTGGCACAAATTTTGGCAGCAAATATATTTTATATTCCTCTTCTTTTTATATACACAATGGCCCTTGATATTTGTGAGTTCCAACCTTAGATTAGAGGTGTTCTTGGGGCTATTTTTTAGGATGTTCTTGGAGGAGATTTTGTAGATCTTTTATGTTGATCTTGATGATGTGATCATTGGTTTCTCATCATGGTTTGAGGTATGGGGTTTTACACAATATGCTCCTTAAATCTCGTGAGTGTCATTCTCTTTGAATTCTTGTTAATTGAACTCATATTTGAATTGATAAATTCATTGAAATCTGGAAAATAATTGTTGAAATTATTTTGATTCATGTGGTATCATTATATTGTTGATGAGCACGTTGTCATGAGATTTTAATATGGCACGGAGGTTGGGCACCCGCTAAAATTCCTGTTTCCCGGGCTATAGCTAGATAAAGCATACACGGATGTGGTGAGGCCTGGTGACCCATTGATGTGTTGTTGAGAAATTTATTGATAAATGCTTATGAGATTAATTTGAATATTCGTACTCGTGTTGTTACGTTTTATTCACCACTAATATATTTGTTGAGCATCTTTCCTGTCGTATTGTGTACTTCCCCGTATTTTCTTTTAGTGGCAGGTTAGCGCGGATTTTGGGGAGCTATGGAGATTGATTTTAGCGAGGATTGTTTGGGAAAGATTTGTATTATTTTGATGTATAGAGCTTTGGAGATTTATATTTTTATTCGAGTTAGATAGTTGTAATTTTAATTCGAGAGACTTGTTTTAATTGAAGAGATTGAGATAAGTGGATTTATATTATTGTGGGTTTATTTAGATGCTCTATACCTTGTCACTTGTGGATTTGGATTTATTTTATCGCATTAGCGCTCCATTCTCTCTCCCTGGGCGGGCGGGGTGTTACAACACACACTAGAAAATCTAAAGTCTTGAGAGTTAGAAAAATTATATTTTCGTGAGGGTTTGATTTTTTGGTCAAAGTTTGAAGAAGCTCTACAATATAAATCTCTTTTAGGAACCTGTGTCAATGTAGATCTTGAGTTTCTTTCTAGATTACGAGATTTTATAACAGATACATATCACTTAGTATTCTAGGGTTTCTAATACCTTTTTCATTTGGAACTTATTTTGTATCTATATATTCGTTAAGATCCACTCTGTATTTCAAGTTTCTGGAAAAAAAGACTTCAAATATAATATATATTTCAGATCTAATGTTTTGTTTCCAAAAACTAAGTTTCACACTTTGTGAAATCATTTGGTGCATAAATAAGTATTTTTAAACACTTGATCTCTTTTTCAAAGGTTACTTTTATGATCTAAAATATTACGTTTGAAAACTAAGTCTGATTTTCAAAGAAATTCGAACTTTCTGCATATCATATAGATTCTGTGTAATTCATTAGGATTTATTTGTAAAAATCTCTTGAGAGGTGTGAGAATCATATTCCATGTAATTCACATCACAGTCACTACAATCTCACACAAACACCTAGTAAAGTGTGGTTGATTTGAGATATTTAGTATTATTTGAGCCATTGTCAACACGGAGCAAGGATGAAAGCAAGGAAACTGTTAGGAGGATCAAAGCCAGATCAGAAATACCTTGGAGAGGGAAGCTTGTGTAGGTATATTTCTTTTATTTTATCTTAGTATCTTAAATGCATGTTTAGTGGAATTAATATTGTAACTGTTGTTTAATTCTAGTGGATTTTCTTTTTGTGGCCTAGAGGTCACCGTGGATGTTTTCCCTAATTTGGGATTTTACCACGTAAAAAAATTATTTATCTCATGTGTGTGATTTTTAGTTTTCCATTATTACAATCTTCTACATAGACGTATGTTGTAATTAAAAACCTATTTCCAATATTCTTGAGTAATTTGCTCTTACAAACTGTTTTGACACACCTTATGTACTAAATAAGATTTTTACAAGTGTTTCTCCAAAAAGTAGTTCGAAAATCATTAAACCTTTTTAAAAGTTGTTAAAATAATATAGTGAGGGTTTGTCAAATAGATCTCATTGGTTTTTCGAAACATATCTTCCATAATTTGTACTATATCATCCAAACTGACTTCATCAATGTGTATCACCCAATTATCTCACTCTTGAGCCCACTTTCGGGCTTCCATGAATAGGATGCTGAACTTCTGACAGTCAATGGTCATTTCAGAGGATAATTTCAGCCCAAAATCTAGAAGCTAGTTGAATACTGTTGGTAACTCCATATATCTTCCTCTGAACTGGGTACGAATATAAATGAGCGATAGATCTTGATCAACAAAATAGGTAGGGTATGGGAGAAAATATGGGCATATTGTAAGAGGCTTAGGAGAAAATATGGGTATGATCGGCTCTTTATTAGGCACAATGTGAGTAGAGGGATCGAATTCTGGGTTATTCTCTAGGAAGATGGCATTTGTATGGATTGGAAGTGAATTTTGAGTGGTGTTCAGTTTAGGATTGGCTGGTGGGGCGATAACACCAAGGTCAATTAAAGCTTGGATTACATTTCGAAGATGGAAGCACTGATTAGTAGTATGGATGGCAATTTGGTTAAAATCACAATGGGCATCAAATTTGTAATTTTTAGGAAGTGGATTTCGAAGTGGACAAGGGTCCGGAGATTTGATGAGGTTTTAGTTAAATTGGTCTTGAAAGACTTTAGAGAGGAGAGCATGGAGCTAAGTGTATTCTTTTTTTATGGGAATAACACGACTTTCTGAATCCCAAGAGGTAGAGGCTTAAGATATTTTATTAATGGATGAGACTATAACGAATTTCTCAAATTTTTTGGGAGTGAACTATTCGAAAACTTTCTTCTGCTTGGCTTCTGTCTTGGTAGAAATTTATTCAATTTCCACACCCACTTCTCGGAGGGCTCAAAAGTGTGAGTAATACTGTTCTCTAATGGTTACTTAGATATGGGGCAAGAAGTTTTTTTTCACAATGCTGGCTTGCTCTTCTTCGAAGGGCCGGTTGGTCATAGTGGCAAATTTCTCTCTCCATCTTGTTATGAAAATACTAACGATTTCCCCAGTGTTTTTCTTTAGAAATTATAGAACTTGGAATGTAACCTCTAACTCCTTGTTGTATTTTTACTGCAACATGAATTCTAGAGCGACATCCTCCCAACTACGAATCCTAGATTCTTCTAGGGATAAAAACCAACATATAGCACTTTCTTTTCGAGTTTGTTTAAAAATTTGGGGCATTATTTCCTTAAAGCCATCAAGGAGAGTTATGGCTCGATGATATATTTGAAGGTGAACAATTAGGGGCCCGTTGACCTTGAACTTATCAATATTAGGCATTTTGAACTTCTCTGGTAGCCTTGCTTTAGGGTAGGGAGACATATGGGTGTAATCCATGTAGGTCCCACATATTGAGACTTTATGAAATTTCTTGGACAGCAGCTTAAGGTCCTCCTTGACCTTGTTTAACTCGTCTTCTTCGAAGAAGCAGGTACTGGAAGGTTAGCCCCTGGCTAGGCCAGATTCAACATAGGGAGGTGATCTGGTGGAGGTCCATTAGCAAGAGGGTCACATGGAGCGTGGTGATATTCTTTTGGGACCGAGTTCTTCGAGAATCTAGACCCAATTTTGTTGCATCTCACAAACCTTGATTTGTAAGTTGTCAATCTTAGCGCTGAGTTAGACTAGGAATGCCATCAGATCAAGTTGTACATTAGTTACTTGCTCTGCATTATTTATGGAGAGTTGGTGGAGGTAAATATTGGACTAAGATAAAGTAGCAGGGGAACTTTTAGAGCTTCAGGGTAATTTGACGAAAGATAGAAGCTCATAGGGAGTCAGGCCAAGAATCGAGTATGCGATCGACCAGAGAAAGAAAATTATTCGAATTTAATTTTTGAAAGAGATAAGGAAGAATTTTTTCTATTGAAAAAATGAGGGAAAATGTTTTTGACATTTTGGAAAGATGAAGGAAAAATGTTTTTGGTATTTCTGATAAAAGGAGGAAAAAATGTTTTTGGTGTTTTTGATAAAAGGAGGAAGAAATGTTTTTGGTATTTTTGATGAAAGAAGAGAAAAATGTTTTTAATATTTTTTTATAAAAGGAGGGAAAAGAAAAAGTGGGGGAAGAATCTCAGCATGATTATTATTATTATTATTATTATTATTATTATTATTATTATTATTATTATTATTATTATTATTATTATTATTATTATTATTATTATTATTATTATTATTTTGTTTTCACTAGTAGTAGGTTTACCTAAATGCAAAAATAAATGTCAAATGGGACCCGTGCCTGGAAAAATTGTGTTTGAAATATATGTAAGACATGATTTGACTTGCTTCCAAGCTCATAGATAAGGTCCTGTTTTGAAAAATGACGAAATCATGCAAAAATTTGGGCGGTATGCCGACCCGACATTTCGATAGAGTTTCGTGTAGTAACTGACAAACTAAATATGAGGGCCCTAGGTTTGACGCCTATATGAGGTTAATGAAATTATTGGGTTAGTGGAAAGGCTCCCCCCATTGGCATGACTTCCACGATATACTTCTTGCTTTTAAAGCGAATTTGTACATGTTGACAAGCCATTTGATAAAATTGAGTGTACATAAATTGCCTCACTAAATACCTCGTTAGGACAGTATGTGTGAGAGAGAATTCAATATACTCGACATAAGTGAATGAGTTCCCTGCTATATACCTCTCGTCATGAGTTCTGTTAAGAAGTACGATGCGGGGGAACCATTCGATATACGTTAAGCATACTAGGCCAATGGAAGGTGAGAGTCATATTACTTAGGCTAATTGTGCCTTGCCGAACCCTCACCCATCACAAAGTGACCCTCCAGTACGAGACAAATTTTTGACAATATATAAATGTTTTGGTGATGTAGTCTGTAGAAATGCATGAGCCTTAATTAGTATATTATGGAGGGAGTTTTTTATTTGGCATGATGAGTAAGATAAATATTATTGGAAAATAAGTTAAAATAAATCTAGCATGGATCTAGTAAGATAAATATTATACTAAGCATGGATACATGTGAATGAGTGATTATATCTACAAGAGAGTGTGTGGTAGTGGGCCTAAGCATGGATCAACTACTAGTGTGATGTGATACGTGCAAGTGAGCATGGATATGTGCAAGTGTGATAAGTGGAGGCGTGTGCTAGTGAAGCCTAAACATGGATATTCAAAGTGCTGTGTTGAGCATGTGGGTATAAGTGAACTTATACCAAACTATAAGTAGTGTGAGGTGTACACGGGGGTATTTACAAGTGTGTAAAGTGAAACGTGAGTGAGAGGTGATATAAAGATGAGGTGGATATATAGGAGAAGTAATAGAGGAAAATTAGAACGTACAGGAAAGTGCATACACACACATGCGGAAAATGATAACACCCATGAAAACAGAGTTTAGCCCTCTTATGACAAGTAAGTCCCCTGCAGAGTCTCCACTGTGGACACCCCTGGATCTTCCAACCATAGGGGTTCGGCGCGATCGCGCGTGGGTAGATAGAATAAAAAATGGTCTCGCCCCCTTCCTCAAGGCGCTTTGTCCATCGTCAATTTACGGGATATGTAAAGTGATAGAGTCGCTGGCCTATTTTTCACAAAAGAGGAAAAAGAGATGTTGTTGCCTCAAGAGAACGGTATCCAAGACATACTTAATCTTGTGAAACCAATTGGTTCAGAGGTTTGGAGGCTAAGTTACGAAATGGGAAGGAGTTAGGCACACATCCCGCCCTTTTTGTCTCTCATAGGCTTATGTCATTATTCTCCTCCATTTCTCCATGAAGTGTGTCAGCGTGTATATATTAGTGGAGATCAAAATCGCTCGACTCGCGTCGTGAATAAAGATGTCGTGAGGTCAATCATATGAGTGTTCCCAAAATAATAAAAATATAATGTGTGTGCATATCAAGATTTTAATCATTATGATGAAACGATAATATGTGTTCGATAAAACGCGAATATAAATCACAAGTTTAATATATAGAAATATTATATGAATAAAATAGGAAAAGAGGAGTCAAGTCTCGGTGTTTAGCCCGAGATGCCTACATAACCTATAAAGGCATCAAAGTCCATATAATTCGTATGCGATACGGGGGTGGGGTTTGTCACATAAATCCACCCGGGATATTTGTTATGTGTGTGGGTGTAAAAAACAGTGTTTTTAGTTTTGAGAAAATGTGGTGAATAAGCCCGCTTGGAATTTATAAGTGTAACCCTCTTTTTCTTATTTTTTTTATAGAAAATATATTATGTGCAATACTAATGATGAAGGATTTGATATTAGTGTGTGTGATTTAATAAAGTTGTAAAGATAAATTAAGAATTTAAATAACTAATGTGGAAATAAAGAAATTTAATGAGAGAGAATGATATTTGGAACTCCGCCTGCGTGGTGCTTAACTTTTTTTTTACACTGTCGGTCCCAAGCCTAGATAAAGGAGGAAGGTTGCGTTAGGTAGCTAACAGCCAGCGTAAAACTTTGTTAGATCCTTATGAACATGAATCCTATGAATATATTTGCTAATGATAGGAAATTCCTCCTAAGTGATGCGTTGCGCCTGCCACCGAGTGCCTCAAAAAATAGGCAAGGGGTGTTGCGCCTACCACCGGGTGTCTCAAAAAATAGGCAATCGATGCCCAGATGAGATGATAAATATGCAAGGCTTCCTGCAACAAGCTGGACATGTGCGGGTAAAGAAGCTAGTCCAGGATACTAGACTTAGGTTAGAGACTTGGAACATAGTGACTATGACAGAAAAAGGAATGGAGTTAGTAGATACCATGATAAGAAGAAAAGCTAACTTAGATTGTTTACAAGAAACTAAATGGGTCGGTGAGAAATCTAGAGAAATAGAAAATACAGGATTTAAATTATATTATACAGGAAAACATAGAAATAAGAATGGAGTTAGAATAATAGTAGATAAGAACTTTGAGGACGATATCGTATCCATTATTAGGAAAGGTGATAGACTTATACTTGTGAAATTGGTATTAGGTGAAAATATAATTAATATTGTTAGTTCTTATGCACCCCAAGTAGGATTAGATGAGCACACTAAAGTACAATTTTGGGAACAAATGGATGAACTAATTAAAGAAATACTCGTAGGTGAGAAAATCTATATAGGTGGAGATTTAATGGCCATGTAGGAGAAGATCATGTAGGATATGTGATAGTGCATGGAGAATATGGTTTTGGAGATAGGAACGACTGGGGAGAGTCTATCCAAGATTTTGCGATGGCTTATGAGTCTGTACTAGTAAATACATGTTTTAAAAAGAGGCTTGAACAAATAACTTATAAAAGTGGAACGCGTAAGAGCCAAATAGATTTTTTCATTACTAGGAAAGGAGACCGATTAACGTGAAAGGATTGTAAGGTTATTCCGAGAGAGAGCTTAACCTCACAACATAGGATAATGGTGTTGGATATAAATATTAAAAATCAATCACGAGTGCGAAAAGTCAAGATTAGCCCACGAACTAGGTGTTGGAATTTAAAAGGAGAGAAATTAAACTATTTGAAGATAAAGTATTAAATTAAGCAACATGTAATACTGAAGAAGAAACTAACATAATGTGGAATAAGATGGCCACATGCATTAGGAGAATGTCAAAATAAATTCTTAGAGAATCAAAAGACAAAGGGACACAGTCTAAAGAAACTTGGTGGTGGAATGAAGAAGTACAAAATATAGTAAAAATTAAAAGGGGGTGGTTTAAAACATGGAAAACAAATAGAAATGAAGAGAATTTTGAGAAATATAAATGGGCTAAAGAGAAAGTTAAGAAAGTGGTAAGAGATGCTAAGTTAAAAGCGTATCATGACCTTTATACAAAATTAGGAACACAATAAGGGGAAAAAAGTATTTATAAGCTTGCTAAACTTAGGGATAGGAAAATAAAATATTTTAATAACGTTAAGTGCATTAAAAGTGATGATTCAAGAGTCCTGGTCAAAGATGATGAAATTATGAGAAGATGGAAAAAGTACTTTGAGAGTTAATTAAGTGGAGATAATGGGAGTAGATTAGATATAGAGGAACTTAGGGAGACTCAAGAAAATATATTTTTTCGTAGAATTGGGACAACAGTGGTCAAGATTACTCTAAAAAAGATGAAAATAGGGAAGGATTTATGACAAGATGGTATCCATATTGAGGTTTGGAAGTTCTTAGGGGAGGATGGAGTATCATAGCTAATAAAATTATTTAATATAATTTTAATGACTAATAGGATGCCCGATGAATGGAGAAAAAGTATTTTAGTACCTATTTATAAAAATAAAGGAGACATACAAAGTTGTTCAAACTATCTTGATTACAATGAAACTTTGGGAGAGAGTGATTAACTATAGATTGAGATTGAAGACAAAAGTATCTGAGAATCAATTTGTGTTTATGCGTGGGAGGTCAACAATGGAAGCAGTCTATTTATTGAGGAGATTAATGGAGAGGTATAGAGAGAAAAAGAAGGATCTTCATATGATTTTTATAGATTTGGAGAAGGCGCATGATAGGATACCCAGAGATACAATATGGTGGGTTCTACATAGAAGAGGAGTGACTCGCAGATATATTGATGTGATCAAGGATACGTATGATGGTGTGATACCTACAGTAAGAACATCAACTGGAGAAAGTAGTGAATTTTCAATTACGATAGGGATACACCAAGGTTCAACATTAAGTCCTTATCTCTTTGGTCTTGTTATGGATGAGTTGACTGGACAAATACAAGATGAGATGCCATTGTGTATGCTATTTGTAGATGATATTATTTTAGTGGATGAGATTAAGATTTGGATTAATTCTAGGTTGGAAGTGTGGAGAGAAACTTTAGAAACAAGAGGATTTAAAATAAGCAAAACTAAAACATAATATATGGAGTGTAATTTTAGTAGTAATAGGAGGACAAATGGAGATGTGGTGAAATTGGAGGGTCAAGAAATACCTAAAAATAATCACTTTCATTATTTAGGATCGATTATACAAAAAGATGGAGATATTAGTGATGATGTTACGCATAGGATTATAGCAGGCTAGGTTAAGTAAATAAGTGCTACCAACATTTTGTATGATAGGCGTATACCTTTGATGTTAAAAGGAAAATTTTATAAGACAGCCATTAGACCCGCTATGTTATATGGGACAAAGTGTTGGGCAACCAAGAAATAAAATGTGCAGAAAATGAGTGTGGCAGAGATGCGAATGCTAAGATGGAATTGTGGTAAAATTCGAAAGGATAAAATTAAAAATGATCAAATTTGTGAATGGTAAAAGTAGATCCTATAGAAGATAAATTGAGAGAAAATCGACCTAGATGGTTTGGACACGTCAAGTGTATACCAATGGATGCTCCTGTAAGGAAGAGTGATTTAGTTAGTATTAATAGTAACACAAGGGGTAGAGGTATGCCTACATTATCTTGGTGGGATATTATAAAAAAGGACATGATATCATGTGGTTTAACAAAAGATATTTCACTCGATAGAATGGAATGAAAAAATAGGATTCATGTAGCCGACCCAAAATAATTGGGAAAAGGCTTTGTTGAGTTGAGTTGAGAATGATATTTGGATCTTCTTTGGAGACTTTAAGCTTGATCTTGATTGTTGATCGGCTACCCTTGCAAGTGGGTGAAGAGTTTAAGAGGAGAGGGAAATAATTTACTAAATTGGGTGTTAAAGTGATGGAAATGGAAGGTGGGGAGATGTGTCAAATGGGAAAACTTGGTTGACTTTAGAAGAATGTTGCTGAGATCACTAAAGTTGATGTTTCTGAGGTTCCTTTAAAAGTGAGCTCATAATCACCTTATATAGGATCGGGGGTGCCGATCGTCATTGTCCTTGACCTTCCTATTTGCAGGCATCCCTAGACACACTACCGATAGGTAGGGAAATGGGTTTGTCATTCGATAGTATCATGTAGATTATTTGGAAAAATGGTCGTAAAATGCAATCCATAAGTCCAAATCGCCCACGCGACATACCTTTAAAAAGGTTATTTAGAGACCTTTAAGAATCCTTTAGTCCACCCCTGGGTTCGAGAGTTGACTTTAGGTCAAACAGAGCTCGAAAGCACCCATCGGTCTTTTGGACATGAGATCATCCGACGACTATGGAGTGTTCTTCTGAATCATAAGTCCATATAGGATGGACAGTTGGAAATTTAATGTAAGGCCTTTGATGTTCCAAAGATATTGGCTCTATTAGTAGAGTTGACCTTGCTCAAATGGTGCCCGAAAGCGCCCGGTGATCGTTCGGAGTAAAATAGATCATTCGTCCTAACTGTAAAGCTGATTTACGCATGGGGTGGGTAGTTGGAAAGGGTATTCAGTTCCCTTCGATGATTCATTTAGTATGATTCGAGTTGAAGAGTTGACTTTAGTCAAATAGAGCCTGAGAATTCCTGATGGCATTCAGATCAATTTTTAGGGGAAAATGGTTTATTTGTCTGAACCGGTATGCTGATTTATGCACGGGGCAGACCATTGAAAAGAGGATTCAGGTCCCTTTGAAGATTCATTGAGAGTTTGCTCTAACGATGAAGTTCACTGCGATCAAATCAGGGCTCGAGAGCACCCGATGGCCTCTAGGTCGGTTTTCGATAGTAAAATGGCCCATTCATCCGAACCATTGTGTCGATTTGTGTAAGGACATTATTTCCATTGTCCATATTTTACATAGGATATGTCATATACCACTACATCGTCGAAGAAGTTCAAGTTCATTTATATAAGACGACGAATCCGAATTTCAAGCATCTTTAACTTTTACGCCACATGAGGTATAAAATTCATAGAATGTGTTTAAGTTTCATAAAAGGATTTACTTTAAGTGTTGGGATTTTGTTTATAATTTTTTTTTATAAAAAATAAGGCATTCGTTTTGAATAGAAGAAAGAATTTTTTTTTACAGCTTACCGAACTGGTTTGCCTATTTTCAAAGGCCAAACCGAATCGATTTGAAATGAAAAATCACATTTAATAGTTTACCAAATCGGTTCGACCCGTTAAAAAGGAAAAATCGAACTGGTTTGTCGCATCGCCTCAGCATTTTATTTTTTCTATAAATACCAATTTTGGAGTCCCTTTTCATTAAGACTTTGAGAGAATGTTTTTGAGAGACCTACTACTACTACGAGTCTTTAATTTTTTTAAGGCCAAACACATGTTTTGATTCACACCAAATACATCCCAATATTTTATGGAACCTAAATCAATAATATTGAACTTTATCTTTGTGGAGTGCTATCTCTACTACTGATTTGCTACCACTAGACGGAGGTGCTGACTAACTATGACTAATTGTCATTGGGAGTGCTCGTGACTGTTTCTGGCTGATTGGATTGTATATCTATTTGGATATTCTACGGTTGATTCATTGCTGATTCAAGACTGTGTGTCTTGTGGATTCTTGTGGGAGTTCATTGCAGTTTTCATTGTAATTATTGTAAGTTGCGATTTACGTCTTATAGTGAAATAAAGGTTTTATCCGAAAGGGATTTTTCCTATAATCTGTGCGTCAACAATTTATATGTGTTGATTTGATTTTACTTATGTAGATGTATGTTTTAGGGCTCAATTAATTTGGTTAAAAAATTGACTCCAATTAAATAAGTTTACAATTGAAATTTGCGAATTTGTTTAAATTAATATCACACCACACATTCTCAAATTGATATCAGAGCTTTTTAAGCGATCACCACTTTTACAATTTGTGAATGGGGAAGACTGTTGGAAAGGGATTCAGAGCCCTTTAAAGTTTAATTGAACTTGTGTAAAAACCCGAGATTTTTGAGACAATTATTTATTTATTTTTGGGAGAAATAAATATTGATTTAATTCGAGAATAACTAAAATGGCATTTGAGGTCAAAATTTGAAGATGTTAGAAAGTGATTCGAATCAAAATTCTGAGTGTGCGGTTGTTTTCGAAAGGGTCAAGATAGTCAAAATGACTGTACTTGGGTCTTATTTGGGTTTCGAAATATTTTAAGTTCGTTTGGATCGAATTATAGTGACCGAGTCATTTAAAGTGTGTATTATCATTTAAATTTGTGTATTTTGGAGATAGGTCTTATTAAGCCTACGGGAGATCAAATCTCCTTAGAGAGAAAGAGAAAGAAAGAGATAAGTAAAGAGAAGAAGAAAAGAAGAGGAAAAAGAGAGAAAACTTGGGATTTTTGGCAATCCGAGATTTCGAGGACGGATCAGACTCTACAAATTTGATCCAAGTGATTAAACTTTCTAAATAATTGTTGTGTATCATTTATTTCATGATTTGTGGATAAAAATTGTGAATTTTGGGATAAATTGTTAAAACCCTAGATTTTGGGTAAAATCTTAGATTTATTGTGTATATAATGGATTTGAGGTTACAAATTAGTTGAGGTGTGTTATTTAAAGAGTTTTGATGTTATATATCTGTTTGGGTTGAAGAGAAATGGTTGGAAGATGATAAATATGATTTTTGGAATTTTGGATTTTGGAGAAAAAATGCCATTTTCGTAGCTACTGCAGAGGCCGAATCAATTCGTCCCCAACCCGAATTGATTCAGAATGTTCCATCTTGACAGGTCTTTTGACCCAAATCGATTCACCTTGGAAGCCGAATCAATTCGTAGGCCCGAATCGATTCTCAAACAGGGATGTTTTGGGGGAGTTTTTCTGGAGTGAGTTTCGTCCGGTTTCGTTAGAGTTTATCGATTGGGAATCTCTATATGAGTTATGAGAAGTGTTTTTTGGAGACTTTTAGGGAGTTTCCCTTATGAGAAATTATTGGACTCATATTGACTTAATTCGAGAAAATATCGATTGGGAGATTATCGTACTGACTAGTGGGGAAGCCCACTACTATTGAGATTTTTTTTGGGAGATAATTATGAATTTATAAGAGAGAGTTAGGATGTGCTTAGTGATAATGGACTTTACAAATTAAATCTCAAATGGGATAACTTCAAAGGTTCGTATGACTGATTGAACCCTATTATGGATTGATAATAATAAATGTTGATCGATGTGCGTACGGATATAGAGAATATCCTTAACGTAAATTTGAATTGGGAGATCATTGATATAAATGATAAATGTTGATAGAGGTGCATAAGGATATAGAGAATACCCTCAACGTAAATAGAATTGAGAAATGATTCATACAAATAGAAGTGAGGTGTGAATTTCAAGTGAGAAATCGTATAATGTATACAAAGTGGGGAAGTTATGTGAGTTATTGACGAATAGTACATATCGAGAGTAAAATATACTAATAAATGATATTATTTCATTTACGCCTAAGAGGGTAATAAGAGTATGAAAATAGTGTGATATATATATATATACCTTGTGTGATGGTATACATTTATATGATGTGGTGATGTATGTATATCTTGTGTGAATGATATATATATATATATATGTGTGTGTGTGTGTGTGTGTGTGTGTGTGTGTGTGTGTGAAGCATACCCCCTCTATGTTATCATGGTAAGTTACACGATGTGGGTGAGGCCCCTGGCTTGAGGAGCAAGGTGCATATAGTCCCCATATCATGGAGTCCATTTATTATTATGTGATTATTTTTATTAGGGGTGAGACGTGGTGGGTATGTTTCGTCTCATTGTCGGGGAGGAACTATGACCGCTTACCGTACGTTTTGATTTATTATTTTACCATGGCGGTGTGATAATAGTCCGATATATGGTAACCTGGGATAAAGTGAGTAATTCCTGGAAGATGATAGCATTGAGAACCTTCATCCTTGAATTATAGCTCGCTGGGATGGTTATTATTACACTTGTGCGAATAGTATATTAATTGTATATGATTATGTGATATCATATTTGTCTCTAGAGTAAAGAGACATAACAATATTGATTAAATCTCATTTCGAGAGATTTTAACCGGACTTTAAGTGTGATGGAAAATATATTAAAGGGAAAATTAATCGTAGATAATTATATGAGTATATATATCGTACTTTGGGTATCGAGGGCATAATGGACCTCAACGACCAACATTGCCAAGAAGTAGTGCATCGGGGGGTTCCTTGTTTGGATTTCGCTTGCGAGACGTCCCACGTATGAAACGCAGTGCAATGTTGGGAGTGAGTAGAAGTTAGTCCTTAGTGCTCATATTTATAGATTACTATATCTCGACAATCGACAGTGCCAAGGAGTAGTGTATCGGGGGGTTCTTTGTTTGGATTTCGCTTGCGAGACGTCCCACGCACGAAACGCGATGTACTGTTGAGAATTGAGAATAATTATTTAATTATAGTGTATAAGAATTTTGGGTTATATGCGTCATGCATTGAGGGCATAATGAATTTTGATAATCAATACTGTTAAGGAGTACTGTATCGGGGGGGGGGGGGTTCCTTGTTTGGATTTCGCTTGCGAGACGTCCCACGCAAAAAACGTAGTGCAGTATTGAGAATTGGGAGGAGTTTAGTCCTTAGCACTTAGATGCTAATAACTCATATATATATATATATATATATATATATATATATGTCAATAACTAGAATACGAGAAATTCTAGTAAAAGATAATGGTTATGTATATTATATATGTTTAGAAAGTAGGAGAATATTTGAGAGTGGTAATATTTAAAGTTGAGAGATATGATTTAGATGGATTTTAATTGAGTATTAATTTTGGGAGTAAGTTAGATTATTTTTCCCCTAGATAGATTTGGGCAATTATTTGGAGATCATGTGCATACGTTTAGTTGCTTTCTTTAGTTGAGAGGTGAGTTGAATTTTATGGAGAGTGCGACTCCACCTTAATCATGTAATAATGCATTTATAATTATTATGCATTTTAATGCACTTGCCAAAAAATATTTTCACACCTCGGGATCTGACCCATTTATATTTTCTCTTGCTATGTATATAATGTATTATTTTAGGTGTTCCTCCGCAAGGACGCCGTTGATGATATCCATCCAGTGTATTCGTTGAGTTGTGGCAGTAGCGGACTGTTGCAGTATTTTGATATAGTCGATTCCTATCTTTCGTGTATCTAGATCAGGATTCAGCTTGTGTATCGGGTTTATACCCAAGTGTTGTAGAGTAGCAGTTTTATATTTTTCCTTCTCAGATTATTGTATTGTCTGTGACCCGACAACATATTCGGGTATTTCATTTTCGACATTTTTTTGTACTCTTGTATTAATCTCTTTTATATCATTTGAGCATGTGTGTCTCTTATCATATTTAGATGTTATGTTATTGGTCAGTTGTTTCATGGTTTGTTCTAGTTTGTAAATAAAATGTTTTTAAAAAAAAATTAACACCCTCTTTTTGTATTAATGGGTTGTTAGCCGTGTTTATTTAAGAGTCATAAGTAGATGCTGAGAATGATCCACTTGAGATTCCTGATTATTTTAGTATAGGGCTGGCCACCCGTTATTATTCTAAGCGGGTTGTCATGGGTGGTATCAGAGAATCAGGTTCTAGTGTCTTTAGGATCTGTGTGGGTTTACTGCGATCTTTAGTAAGCGTTCTTGAAGTAGATCCCTATTGTTAGGATTGTTGTGTTCATACGTCCATAATTTCTTCTGTGATGAGAAAACATTTGAAAGGCGTTCTGATACAATTGTTCTTGTTTCAGATGCCACCAAAGAGAGGCTATCCAAGCAGTGCAAATAAAGGGGCTGAGAGTGTGGAACTCCAATTGCCTCAAAGGACTATGACTACAGATGAAGTTGCTAGTATTGTGGCACAAGGAGTAATTGCTGCAATTTTTACGATGGCTCATCAACCTGCAGTTCAAGCAGCCCAAACCCATTCAGGACCGTCTTTATGGGAAAGAGTTCGGGAAGATTCTAGGAAAAGACATCCTCTAGATTTTTCAGGGGGATTTAATGTGATGGCTGCAAGTCGATGGAAGAATAGTATACAGAGGCACCTTCGTATGATTGAATGTAATGAAGTGCAGAAGCAATTTCTAGCCACCTTTAAGCTAACGGAAGCAGCTCTCCAATGGTGGGAATCTGTCACCACATCAGAACAGAGAGATTCATTGCGCATAACATATTTTACGAACTCTTTGACCGAAGGTATTTTCCTTCTGCGATTCAGAATGAGATGAGGAGGAAACTGATGGATGTGTTTCAAGGTAAAAGAACGGTGGTAGAGTATGAAGAAGAATTTACTTAATTGGAGAATTTAGTACCTGATGAGGTAAATACGGAAGAGAAGCGTATATCGAAGTTTATGCAAGGTTTAAATTGGCAAATTCGACAACATTTATTAGGGAACCCAGCGTTAGTGACTTTCGCCGAGGTAGTGAATGCGGCACTATTGCAGTGTAATGAGTATTGTCTTCGTTCGAAAGGGGGTAAGGACTCTAGAGATTCGGGTTCATCAAGTAGGTCTAGTAGTGAGAATGCCAATAATGCCAGCAAGTATAAGTCGGATTATAGGGGGTCACAACAGCGTAATGTTCCTCACGATGGACAGGGAGGATTTACGGGTAAATGTTTCTTTTGTAAAGAAAAAGGTCATAGAAAGAGAGATTGTCCTAAAAGAGGTAAAGGACCATGTTTTGAGGATGTTTTTTATATGAAACCCTTACAACAAATTCGAGGTCATTTTAGTCCAGGGGACTTTGAGTGGGAACCCATTGATGAAGAGATGAAATCGGACTATAGAGGTATGATGTAAGTTACTTTCCTGTGTGAATAGGACTATGCTATATGAGACTTTAGGAATATCTTATGTAAGAGTGAGATGAGAGGGTAGTGCTATAACCCTATTATGTATGGAATGACCCAGAAGGGAATTTTGAGCAAGTGTGGCTCTTATATTATTATCTTTTGAGAGAATAGATTATTTTGCGATGTGCTAATAAAGAGCTATAACTTTGTTGTGAATGTAAGAATTGTTGAAAAGTGTTGAGTAGTGATGATAAATCTATTTGTTTTATAGTCGTGCTAGACTTATATAATTATTGTATTCCATCTATGGAAGAGCCTAGTGTATGGAAACTTCTTATTATGATGAGAGAGATTATTACTGAAAAAAATTCAAAATTTAGTGGATTATTGTGGAGCGAGAGATTTTAGCTCATAATTATGTTAATTTTGAGAACTATGTATTATTATGAGTGTGATAATTATTAAAACCTTGTGTCTTGGGCATAAGGTATTTTATTTAAATGTACAAAAGACATAAACCGTTTTTAAAATAAATTGTTTTCAAAATAAAATTTTATAGGCCTTTGGGCAATATCAAAAATTATTTACACAAAAATACTTTTAAACTCTAGTCTCGATCTAACAAACTCTCAATCCCCGACGTCGCTAGAGAGTAGTGTATTGGGAGGGTTTCTTGTTTGGATTTCGCTTGCGAGACCTCCCCCGCATGAAAGTAGCGAATGTCAGGAATTGAGAGGAGTTAAATCTTTGGACCTCTTAAAAATTTTAGATTATTAGTATGTTAGTATAATTTATATATATTTAGAGTTATGGTACTATTTGATGTAAGTGAAGCCTAATTATGTTTATACGAGTAAAGCTCGAATAAAGGGTGTAAGGGCGCCCTAGTTGTTATAATTGGTTTTATTAAAGCTAAAATAATTCATCGTGAGAAGATTGAGGATTGGGTATAGTGTTAGTGAGGATAAGAGTAGTAGGAACTAGTTGAGCTTTGGAGTATTAGGCTTAGCTTAATTTCGAGAACGAAATTCTTGTAAGTGGGGAAGTCTGTAACAATTGAAGATTTGTTAGACAATAATTTACTTATTTTGGGAGAAATAAATATTAATTTATTTGGAGAATAATTAAAATGGCATTTGAGGTAAAAATTTGAAGATGTTAGAAAGTGATTCGAATGAAAATTCTGAGGGTGAGGTTGTTTCCGGAAGGGTTGAGATAGTCAAAATGGTTGTACTTGGGTCTTATTTAGGTTCCAAAATATTGTAAGTTCGTTTGACTCGAAGTAGAGTGATCGAGTCATTTTAAGTGTGTATTATCATTTAAAGTTGTGTATTTTGGAGATAAGGCTTATTAAGCCTACGGTAGATCAAATCTCCTTAGAGAGAAAGAGAAAGAAATAGAGAAATAGAGAGAAGAAGAAAATAAGAGGAGAAAGAGAGAAAACTTGGGATTTTCGGCAATCCGAGATTTCGAGAACGAATCAGACTCTAAAAATTTGAGGCAAGTGATTAAACTTGCTAAATAATTGTTGTGTATCATTTATTTCATGATTTGTGGATAAAAATTATGAATTTTGGGATAAATTGTTAAAACCTAGATTTTGGGTAAAATCTTAGATTTTTTGTGTATATAATGGATTTGAGGTTACAAATTAGTTGAGGTGTGTTATTTAAAGAGTTTTGATATTATATATATGTTTGGGTTGAAGAGAAATGGTTGGAAGATGATAAATATGATTTTTGGGATTATGGATTTTGGAAAAAAATGCCATTTCCGTAGCTGCTGCACAGGCCAAATCGATTCGGCCCCTTATGTTATTTTCTTATGCAACTATTAATATTCCATCTTGCATTCATTTATTCATACTATAATTTAGGGAAGAAATTTCTCATATCCTTTTTCCTTATGGGAGTTCCATATATTTGGTAATTTATACACATTCTATTTTTTCACATTTCTTTTTAATGATTATATTTAACTCGATTTTTTGTATTTCATTCTCATAAGTTCAAATCAATGGGTGAAATTTTAGTAGAGAGTGAATTTTTGGATCTCACTGCTCTACGATATAGTAGAAAATAGTGAGAAAGATGAGTGGTAGTTCTTTGTTCTCCTTTTGACTTTCCATTTTTATTTTAACTAGGTGTAAACCTGCGCGATGCACGATTTAAACGATTGTGCAACAATCGATTTTCGTATCCTTTCGGCGGCTAAAGAGATCTTATGGATGTCCTATGCGCAGAACTTGTGAATCGATAAAAAAAATTAGTAATTTGTTCAAGTTTAAATCAAACCATTATGCTAGTACCTTGTTTAATGGGTGTTCGTGGTGAAATAAGTTGTGTACAAATTGAATCCGTTAAACATTAGTAACTTGTTAAACAAATTCAATATTGATTTTACTATGAACAACCATTAAAATACTACTTAATTTAACATTTATTTTATGTAGCGTTAATGCAAGCAAAACTCACAAATCATAAAAAAGAACATACTCACTATACAACAAATGAAAAACTCACAAAAGCAAGCAAAACTCATAACTCATAAAAAAAGAACACTCCATTTTTTATAAGTATAAAAAAAAGGAACATACATACTCATTATATAACAAATGAAATACTCACAAATTGCAAAAGCCCAAAACTCACAAACATAAATCACTATTTAGGTGCTAAAATTTCTAGTGAAATACATTTGTCTATAAAATATATTTAAATACCTAAAAAGAGAAACAACTTGAGATCAAATTTAAGCAATCTTATATTGTCAAAATGTATTCAAGCAATCTTTATGGTAAAAATGTAATCAAAATTTTGTTGCCTCACCAGACAACTAAGACACTCAAAAAGATTCCAATTAAAATCCCCGGAAAAAAAAAACCTAGAATATGAGTAATCCGACATTAAACTCAACACCGCGAACTAAAGATAAATACATAAAATTAAATATAAATATAAATCTATATAAATATGTGATATACAATCTCCATGGATCGGCAACCATTTCTTCTAATATCATTTCAGCTAGAATATGATTAAAAATCTTTAATCTAGTAATCTAAAACAAAGTTTAGCTTGCAAACTAAACAATTATAAATCAAATATAGAAAATTCCCCCAAACATTGTTTAATACACATCTAGTCCAAACTTTTTTATTTTGTTCCAAAAATTCTCTCAAACACCCGTTTAACTAATATTTTCTTATTTTTAAAGTCCACGTTAACGGCATGTTGAGGGACTTTTTGGAACAAATAAAAAGATTTTGACTAAACATGTATTAAAAAATATTAGAGGGACTATTTGGTATATGGCCAAACAATTATTCCATGACAAAATTAGGATAACAATTCTCCTTCTCTAACAAAAATCTATTTTTTTTTGTAAGTAAAAAAGGCCACAAAAGTTAATCCCTTAAATTGAAAATAGGAACTGACATATTAAAAAAATCCATAGTTGAAAACTCATTTTTAATTTGTAAAATGAAAATGAAAAGTGAGAAAGTTGCTGGTTGTTGACCCAAACCTTAATAGAAATCACCAGTTATGGTGATCTAAAACTCCAGAAATAATATTTGAACCCATTCTTCAATCATGTGATTGGTGAATCGTAACATTTATGCCAACAATGAACTTTTGATGAGATCCATTTATAATATCATGTTCTTGATGGCATCCATTGAAATCAATCCATTGACATGGGAAATCAACCCATTCACATGGGATCCGCCTGATATAAATAGTCCATTAGAATGAATCCATGCTCACCCAAATAATCAAAATACTAAATCCACCCTACCCAAACCCAATACAGAACAAATCAACAAAATGACAAACACCGTAAACCAACAAATAAATAAATAAATAAAAGAAAAGAAAACAAAGATTACTCAATTCTCAACTGAAAATCTGATCCGTGATCCGTCCACGCAGAGTAACACGCGGCTCTACATAACCGTCATGCCGAGACACGTTCCGGTAAGTGCTATCACAATAATGACAGCGCTCTGTAGCCAACCATCGGTGAAACTATCATTGGGAGGCAAATCTGCGGTGGGCTGGCCTGCTGGGGTGTCGGATGAGGGGTCGTCCACGCAGAGTAACACCTCGGGTGGAGAACCATTCCCGAGGTGGGGGCAATCACCAATTAGATCCTCCTCTGGTTAGATTTTGATATTGTCAAGTAGAAGTACAGAGAGGGGCTAGGTGAGTAACGGATGATGAAGGATTGGGGTATTTATGGAGTTAAACTGGGGGTCACAGGGTAATGGAGGGGTAGGGGAGTGAGGATGTGAGGGATGAGTGAGATATTAAGAGAGAGAGAGAGAGAGAGAGAGAGAGAGAGAGACGATTCATTTCTCTCAAATAGAGAGGGGCAGGAGTCTTTGGGATTCGAAAATATTGTTTCACTTGGTGCCTACGTGGAGGCAACAAGAAATTTTGTAGTGAGAGAGAAAGAGGCATCTAAATGTGAGGAAGACATATATAGGTAGTTGTGTAAATGTTTGAGAATGGGAAAAGTCGAAAAAGAGACGAATGATAATAAGGAGAGGTAAAAAAATTGAACCACGTAGACACTTTAATGGAAAAGGAGCATTAACTCTCCTGTATAGTATTTTATAATATATAAAGATTCTTATTATTTTTATTGTTATTTGCATTTTACCTTTGTAATTAGGATGTAGAAATAGAATATCATATATGCTTCTAATAATGATTTATTTCTTTCTTATCTTCATATTATATGTATATTGTTTAAACAAATATTTCAAAAATGGTGGTGAAAAAATATTCACTTAATTTAAATTTTTGATCCATAATTTTTTTATGTGCCGCACACTGCGCTCTGCTCGAGCAGCTAGTATCACATATTATGCTATAAAAATGAATGTGTTGTTTATAGAATAAATAATTAATAAGAGTAATGTGGTACCAATAATATTCATTGAGATTCATACATTAAATTTGCAAACAAAACATATATTCAGATGTCAAACAACAAAAATACAAAAATTTCTGGATTCATGTGTATAACTTTATATTTAGACGTCACCCGGCCTACCACTTTGAATCCTCTCACCAAAATCCCAGTACCGGATGTCAAATGGCGATACCAGTTGGTCATTTATCTCCTTGACAAAAGTAGCAGTCCACTATGTTCTTCCATCCAAAGGCATTTATTTCTTTACCGTAGATATGTAAGGATTTGGACAACACGTGCTCTCCATGACCGAGAGTCAATCCGCCTACTATATAGGAACATATTGAGATGATAAATCACTAATACGGTTTAATCGCTAAGTTGTAAGAATCTATCTTTTATGAATCGTTAGTTTTAGCAAAAAAAAAAAAAAAAAAACTCCGATAAAAAATGGCGACAAGCTAAAGATCCGAGCATTCAACAGTGTCGTTCATACTAAAATCATATTTAAAATTTTCTCGCTTCTGATCACTTTGAACATGCCTACTCCCAAGCTTTTGATTTGATTATGCAAGCATCATCATGTCTACCATAGAGACTACCCAATAAAATATCTGTCATGCATCTTGTTGCCGGTGTTTAGTTTCATCTTGTACATACTCCCCAAAACTATTAGGTCTAGTTTGATGCGCCATATACACTAAGAGACGGATTTAATAGGATAAGGATGGATCGAATAATACATGTTTTGATACAGTTCCGGATAAGAAGACGGGATGAGATATAGTAATACAATTCCGTATTTGAACTTCTCTAGATAGAATTAATTAGTGTCCAATTTTCGAAGAATACTCTTATCTTGCATTTAATACGTTTAAAAAATACAAAAATATACCGTTATCACTTATATTAACTCAATAACATATTTTTAGTACCTCCATACTCAAGCAAATGAAAATTTAAATTGAAAAATCAATATAGCAGCCCAACTATATTACATGCAATAAGAAAGAAACCCATTACGATAAATTATAACTATTTAAAATTCAACAATACCAACATATAGTCATCCAAATTACTCTTAAAGTCGAAATAAGTAATTATAAAAATCAATCCATTGAAAACATAAGTTTGCAAAACAAAGCGTTATTAATTTAAATTTCTAAAAACCCTCCTCAAGTAGTTGGGCAACAAACTCCATACAGTCTTCGTTTGACATCAAAAGAAATATCTCCACATAATCTGTTCGCTCGATAATTTTTCTATCTAGATAAATGCGATCCCTTGCATTTAGAGTATTCATAGTGTTAAGCTCCTCAAGTATTTTTTTTCTTGTTCTTTCCTAATTTATCTTCACCAAATTTCTCATTATGTAAGTCAAAATTTTTGTTCGATTATTCTACAGATGAGGTCAAAGCTATTGACATATCTTGCATGCCCACATTCAAAGTATCGCTTTTTTTTCTCCTTCCTCTGAATTAGGTTAGGAACACTAGAGGAAGGTTGCACAATAGGTTTTGGAGTAGAACCATCTAACTCAATATTCTTCCCATCCTGACCATGTATATCACATATGGCATCGGTAGGAGACTCAGCCGCAGTACCAATAGCACGATCCTTCCTAAGCACGTATCCCAACCGACCATATAATGAGAATGACTTGTTTCTTAGTACCTTTGCATCTGGCTCTTTCTACAATAAAAAATAAAATTAAGTCAAGTTGTGAAAAGTATTATTCGTAAATGAAGAGATAAACAATAAAGTTAACTAATATGCTTGCAAGTACCCTTACCATTGATCATCTGGATCAAAGTCAACACATTTCAAAGCTTCGTTCCATCCAAAGTCACTACGACCAAATATGCCAGTTACCAAATGAAAGTGCTTCTTCAAAACTCTCATCTTTGACTCTATGTATGGATTTGCTTTAATACCACACCCAAGCATCTTTTCTTTAAATTGTTTCCCCACTTCCAATATTGTTCCAGACTTAAAGCCATTTTCAGCACTGTACCTACGTCTCACAAGCTCCTCGAGTATTGTCATGAGATATTCTTCCTCAATCCTATTCCATATGCGTCGATCTCTAACATTTCCCTTGCCCTTACGTTGAACGGGAAGGCTACCTGTAAGGACATATTTTACATTGTCCAAGTTTATATTAGTGTATGTCGTATACCGTTACAACCGTCGAAGATTTATTCAAGTTCAATCATACATCGAGATGAATCCGAATATCAGCGTTCTTCAACATAAAAGCCTATGCGAGTTGAATTTTGATAAGGTTATTTTTGGTTACTTTACGGTTCATTTAAAGTATCGGGATATTTTTTTCTAAGTGTTTGGAAAAAAAATCTAAATTTTTTTTAATCAGTTGAGGCATTATTTTTCGTCATTGGAATTTTTTCTAAGTGTTGAGGCGAAGAAAATTTTTGTAGCTCCGGTCGTTCGAGCGACATTGCCATATGATTAAATAACATGTGCCTGACGTGAAAAGTCATTCGAGAGAGGTTTAACGTCATTACAATGGCATTGTGATTTCGTTTGATCGAGTTTCTAACTCAATTTTTTATATAAAGCGTGTTAAATGTGTCCTGGTTTCTTAAGAAGACTCGGCGTTTTTCATTTTGCAAAAAAAGCAAAACATCACAATGTTTTGTCTTCTTCAAATTTAAGATTCAAACCTTTGTTTTTCAATTCACAAAAATCATAATAGTTTAGTGAATTTCTTTGTAACCCAAGATACATCTCTGCTAGAGTTCTCTTGTAGGGAAGATTTCCTACTGCTGATTAGGTGCCGCTTGGGGGAGGTGTTGGCCTGATGACTGTATGTTATTTGAGAGTACTCGTGGGTAATCATTGTTGTCTTGTGGAGTTACTACAAAATCCCATTGCTAATTCAGAATTGCGTGTTCTTGTGAGTATCTGCGTGATATTTGTTGCAGATTTCACATGTAATCTTGTAAGTTGCGATTTGCAAATTATTAGTGAAATAAAAAAGTTTTTCCCTTTTTGGTTTTTTCCTTAAATATGTGTGTTAGAAATTTTTTATTTATGATGGTTTGATTTTAACCACATAGTTTCATGTTTTATGGCTTAATTAAAATTTGGTTTATATTGACAATTGATTAAATAAGTTTATAATTGGAATTTGTGAATCCTTATAAATCAATATCACACATAGCTTTCACAAATTGGTATCATAGCTTATTTAAGAGACTGTACCATACTTTTCTCAAATTGGAATCAGACTGGGTTTGTCTAAATTATTGAGTGATTCTGTGTTTCGTAAAATTTTGTATATTTTTTTTGAAAAATCTATTTTTTGGAAAAATTGTCGCAATATTTCCAAATGGAAATTTATATAATTGGTTGCTAATTTTTTATCGGTCTAATTATGCCTACTAGAAAGCCCGCATGAAATCGCATTTAAAAGAAATCGACGAGGGAGTTTGGGTTATTTGTGAAAGAAGATGGACTCCTCCCATGGTCCCTGAGAATAATGCTATTAATCTTAAACCCATGACTGACTTGACTGAGGATGAGTTTAGGTGGATTAATTCTAATTCCTGCGAGCTAAGTGCAATTTATGGTGCCGTCACTCCTAAAGAGTTCCGACAAATGATGTCGTGCACCACGTCTAAAGAAGCGTGGGATGTTTTACAACTTACCCAGAACGCGATCAAAGAGTCTAAAATTTAAAATTTAACTACTTAATTTGAAATAATAACCAGGCTTGAATCTCAGTGTTCTAATGAGTCTTATGCACGTTTGTATAAAATTGTCAACACTAGTTTCAATCTTGGTGAGCCCATACCGGATGCACGAGTAGCTAAAAAGATTTTAAGATCAATGGCTAAACATTTTATCCCTCTATCCTTAGAGCTGGTAGGAGGCCTCCAGACATATGAGATTGACACGTTTCCTAATACTGTTACGCCTAAGGATGGATGGATAGCACTTAGAGCCCAGTCTAGTAAGAGAGATGAAGCGTCCAAGAGAAAGAAGAAAAAGAAAGTGAGAGTTTGTAAGTCCGAATCTGAGTGCGAGTCTGATTTTGATATGGCCATACTTGCGAAATTGTTTAAAACGTTTCTCAAATTTTCAAAAGAAAAATCTTCCAATAAGATAGTTTTTGAGAAAAATAAAAGGAAAGATGAGGTCGAGGAGAGCAGTGAGAAAGGGGGTGAGAAAGAGAAAGAAGAGGAAGAGAGATGTTTCGAGTGTGAAGTTAAGGGGAATAAGGCGTTTGAGTGTCCCACTAGGGTAAATAAAAAGGGCAAAAAGATTGCCATGCCATCCACTCTTAGTGATTGTGATTAATAGGTGAAGGATTCTAGGGATGAATCTTCACATGGGATGTGTGTAGCCTTTTAATCTAGTCACGTGAACACACCTAGTTTATCCCACGATTATGAGTACATTAGTGCACGTGAGGCCCCCGAGGATAATTTGAGTGTTTCTAGAGTGTGTGATAGTGAGTGCGCTAGTGAGGGTGAGAGTGAACCTCTAGATTGCGTTTACATATTTGTACGCCGAGACCCTGAAAATGAAGAAGTTGAATAAGGAGTTAGGTCTTAGAGTGAGATATTTGGATAGATATATTGAAAATTTGAGGGGATTTGAAGCATCGACGAGTCAACCCAAGTAGGCGAAGGTTTATTTGAGTGAGCAATTGATCATCATCAATCGAGAAAAGCGTGAACTTATAGCCCGCGTATCACATTAGAAAGAGATCTTGAACGTGCCCGGGAGGTAAAGGTAACTTTATAGGACACATCAAAGAAGGTAGGAAAGATGCTCCTCAGTCCTTCTTTGAGTAATGTTGAGAGACTAGAAATAGGTCATGACGGTGCGTCCACTTTTCACGTAGCACCTAAGATGATTATCGAGTTTGTGATTTATCCATATGGATCGCAACCTAACCGCCCTAGGCACCCAGTAACTGAGAGGAGAGTGTGTCGTAGACGTTTTGAGAGAGGTGTTTATAGGCTCGTGTATCTTTGCACCCATTGCAAAAAGAGAGGAAAACTTAGGGAATTTTGCTTTACGTTGGGTGGTGTGTCGCATAGAGTTTTGCCACGTGTTCACACACATGTACCTACACATGATACTCCAGATGATTACATGAGATATTTTGCACATATTAGGGAGTAAGTAAAATTTTTGGTCAAGACTTCATATGATTTGACGGAGGTTTATCATAGGATGTCACCACCTTTGAAAAACTCCACCGTACCTAACGGTTGAGGTTTAGACTCGTTTGCTAGCATATGATGACTTTGATGATGATATTTTATCCCTATTACTATTGTGAACCATGTTTTTATTTATATTTTCGATTTTTGATATATTTTATGAAAAACCAAAAAAGCTTTTCGTTTTTGAAAATTTTTGGAAAAATACAAAAAGATGTTCTATTTTTTGCGAAAAATTTGAAAAAGCCAAAAAGATATTATTTTGATAAATTTTTTGAAAAAGACAAAAATATTTATGTATTTTGTTTACATAATTTATGAATGGACATTTAGGATGACCGAGTCACAGTTTCATTCCATATCAATGTGACTATTTTATAGTGTTTTGATATCCGTCATCATTTCATTATTGTGTTTTATAGTGTTTGGAGTCATTAAGATGTAATTTGAGATTACTACCTACATGTTTGACTCTTAGTCTCTTTTAATTCACACTTGCACAGATTTGTTTGATTATTGTACTTGCCAAATCACATGTTGGTCAAAGTGCTTCCATCTCAATCCTGTCTTTAAAATGAACCAAGTGCAATAAAACTTAACAATGAAAGTAATGAACATTAGAATCGTCTACCATGAGAATTAAATTACAAAAATTATGAGTGTTTACGAAAAAGTGCTACGAGTGAATAATAATCACGTCATGAAAGTCACCGTTTAAAAGAGCGCCAAAAAAAATTAAGGCAATAAAAAGAATAATATGCCAAAAATGGGGCCAATAGGATTTCTCTAAGAGAAAAATAGACCACCTCAAGAAAAAATAAAAGATATATTATTTATGAGGGTGTTTGGTTAGAAATGTAAAAAAACGGGTTTGCACGACCTGACAAAGTCTTGAAAAAGTATTACATAGTTTTAGACGCTATTGGTGTGGAAATCATTTTAGACTTTGATGTGTCTATTAGTTCGAGTCGATGTCATATGAATTCACATTTTTGACATCTAAGGACGATTTTGATATCATTCGTTAGGAGTATACATATTCATCATGCACATATGTTATGTTTGACTGCATTGATTTTTCTATCAAATTTGTTCACACCCATTCATTTCGTTTCCACAATTTGATCATCTTAGTGTAAATTCATGGTTTTGATTTTTGTAAAATTATTTTTGCTTCTTTATTTGAAAAAATTGAAAAATAAAAAATAGTTGGTGAATGCTTTCGAGGTGATGATCGTAGTAGTTTTGTATATGATGATTTGCTTATCGTGACACTACATGTTTATTTGATTTATTCTTTTACTTGTCTATTTCGAAAAAATAAAAAGGGGGAGAACCAATTATGATTTAATGGGGGAATTTTTATTATGGGGGAGAAATTGATATTTATGCTTTGTTTTGAGTTATGTTTATCTCATTTCAAACTAGATACGTCACGAATATATTTTTTCTTGTCTCATGTGTATAGGTACAAAAATTGAAAATCATATTTTACACACCCTGATGATGACAAATGAGAGTTGAAGATTTGAAGTTGAATTTTTTTTTAAGAAAGTTTAAAGACTTGCATTTTTATTACCTTTTCAGTTTTTGGATTCATGGGAGGCTTTAAGATTTGTATAGGACAATTTGATTTGATAATTCAGATGTTTTTATTTTGTACAGGCATAGACATAGGGGGAGATTTGTAAGGACATAATTTACATTGTTCGGGGTTACATTAATGTATGTCGTATACTGTTACAACCATTAAAGATTTATTCAAGTTCAATCATACATCAAGATGGATCCGAATATCAATGCTCTTCAACACAAAAGCCTCTGTGAGTTGAATTTTGGTAAGGTTGTGTTTTGGTTACTTTACAGTTCATTTAAAGTATTGGGTATTTTTTCTAAATGTTTGGAAAAAAATTTCTAAACTTATTTTAATCAGTTGAGGCGTTGTTTTTCATCATTGGAATTTTTTCTAAGTGTTGGGGCAAAGAAATTTTTTGTCGCTCCGGTCTTTCGAGCGACATTTCCATGTCGTTAAAACAAGATATGCATGTCATGCGAAGCTGTTTGAGCGAGATTTAACATCATTCAAGAGACATTGTGATTTTGTTTGAGCGAGTTTCCAACTCAATTTTTTATATAAAGCATGTTAAATGAGTCATAGTTTCTTAAGAAGACATGACGTTTTTCATTCTACAAAAAATGCAAAACAGAAAAACATTTTGTCTTCTTCAAATTTAGGGTTCAAACCTTTTTTTTTCAAGTCACAAAAATCCCAATATTTGAGTGAATTGTTTTGGAACCCAAGATACATCTTTACTGGAACTTCTCTTGTAGGAAAGATTTCATACTACTGATTAGGTGCTGCTTGAGGGGGGTGTTGGGATGATGACTGTGTGTCATTTGGAAGAACTTATGGATGATCATTGTTGTCTTGTGGAGTTGTTGCGGAATTCCATTGCTGATTCTGAATTGCGCGTTCTTGTGAGTATCTGGGTGATATTCATTGTGAAAGCTTTTAATCTTGTAAGTTGCGATTTGCAATTTATTAATGAAATAAAAAGGTTTTCCCTTCTGGTTTTTTTCTTTAAATATGTGTCAGCAAATTTTTTATTTGTGATGGTTTGATTTTACCCACGTAGTTGCATATTTTAGGGTTAATTAAAATTTGGTTTAAATTAATAATTGATTATATAAGTTTACAGTTGGAATTTACAAATCCGTTTAAATCAATATCACACATAGCTTTCACAAATTGGCATCAGAGCTTATTTAAGCGACCATACCATAACTTCCTCACTACCTTCCATTCCTGACATAAAAATACCATTTCCTACTTCCTAACAATAAATTAGTGATAATAAAACACAAATATTAACAACATTACACAAATAAAAATATTTGCAATAAAAAGAATTTATTATTTGCATAACAGATGTAAAATATAAAATTATAAACATCAGTTTCATTTATAAAAATATCTTATCAAGTTCTCCATACGTTAAACATTTGTTCAGCTAAATTATCCCTCCATTCAGACCAATGGTTGGATGTTTTAACATGGCTAATTAAATCATCCGATGGACCCATTCTTCTTCTTCTTCTTCTTCTTCTTCTTCTTCTTCAAAGGCTTGTTCCATTGGATCTACTAGAATTTCATTTCTTATGTGATTGTGAATAAGACAACACCTTGAAATTATACGACATTGTATTTTGATAGGGTAATACGTTGGACTCCTAAGAGTAGCCCACCGCATCTTTAGGATCCTAAAACACCGCTTTATGCCATTTCTAGATTCCGAATACTTTTTATTAAAGTACTCTTGAGGGGTAGCCGATGCTAATGTACCATGCCTGTATTCAGACAAATGTTAAGTGTTGCTCTATATGGGGCTAAAAATCCTTCACCAATTGTATACCCAACATCGACAAGAAAATAGTAACGTGCAATAACAAACAAAAACTTTAATATCATGTAAATGAAATTATTACTGTGGATAACTACCAAGGCAAAAAAAAAACTCACTGGTAGGTACTACAAGTCCATTGCTCCTAGAAATTGCATCTCACAAAACCCTAGAGTCAACATTTGAACATTCCCATCCTAGCAACACATATATAAACTTCATATCACGTCCACATACTCCTAAAACATTATTTACAATATCCCCTCTCCTGTTTCGATATCTAGGTTTTTTAACTTCTTGGATGTTCACACAAATAAGTGTTCCATTTAGCGCACCTAAGCACCCTTAAACAAATAAAATCATTAAAATTAGTATCCATTAAAATTTTATATCGTAGATAAGTATGGTCGTATTAAATAAATATATATGTACCTTAAACCATTTCCACATTTCTTTAGTGCAATCCTCTGGTACGAGTTCAGGTGCTCTAAGTAATAGGCCTTGCACTCGTGGGATCGAATTTAAGACTTCTTTGAAATACCTATTGCTCGCCACTCCCAAACTTCGATATTGAAATTTTATCACACAATTTTTTGTGTGATGGGAAAGTATATTTACAAACATGGCCACATTTTCTTCTATTATAAAATTTCCAGTTTCTTTCAACTGACTAGCGATACAGAAAATTTCACATAAAATACCAGAAGCTCGCCTATCCATTCTAAGTTGATCTATACATGTCACGTCACCCTCACGTACAAGGGGGTCTATATTCTCTACTCGTCTTTCACACCTAACAAATGTTTTGTTCTTTAACATATATTTTTGGTAGTGCCTATTTGTACTACCATACATAATTATAAAAAACATATACCCAATAATCAATAAATTCACTAACTCTTGAAACATCACATATGCGATGACCTCATCACCGTCAATATCCATATCAAACAATTTTCAAAAAATTGTATGATCACTATTTTAAGTACAACAAATATATTTATTTTATGTTTAGATATTTACGTGACACATGAGCCAAAAAATGAATTGTCACTCCTACTTTTGGTTCGAAAAAATAATATTAGCAACATGTTTTTAGCATGTATTTTAACTTTTTGTCTACTGTAGTAATTGGTTCTTTTTTCCATCCGAGGGAGAAAATATTTATATAATTGAATCCAATCAATCTTTATAGTTCATAGCTTCTAATATATATATATATATGCTTCATCGATAATATAACAATCTAGATATAGGCCTTAGATGAAGCAGATATATTTGACTTGTGTTTCACAGCAATATACGTGTATCTGTGAAAGATAAGTCAGAAAAAAGGAGAACAGCATACTAGATGTTGGTGATGGTGATGAAAGATACCCAAATGGTAGAAACTTAGGTATGTTTATAATGGTAAGAGTCCAAATTGTTTTGGTCTCTCTAAATTAATAAGGGCACTCTAGTCAATTAATTTGAATTTTTCATACCGAATAATTTTTACTGCTTTATGTGACACCCCGCCAAATAAAATACCGGGCAATCAGTCATGTACCAAATTAAAACAGGAGTCGCATATGGTTCATTCTTAGCATCACTGTCGAAAACCAAATTAATTACTAATAATCTATTAGGCTGGCGTCAAAATTTTATTTAAATAATCTTTTAAACAAATTAATCAATTAAAACATTCACACGGTTTATGTATAAATGAAACTGGGATGAAATAGAAATAACCGAACACTCGGTTTAACAATATACAACCAAATCGAATCCACATAAAAGGCGATAAAAGAACAAATAAATACAGTTGGGTTATTAGCCCGAATGTTTATAAGTACCTCCTATCTAGATTACAAGGATAGAATCATCTACAGTAAACATACGTGCATCCACATCTGCTTGAGCAGACGTCTGACTCGAAGGAATCGTCATCCAGGCATCCCTATGTCTGGACACACACACACACACACACACACACACAGATATATATATATATATATATAGCAAAAGAGAGTAAAAATAGATACACGGGTCAGAGCCCGATTTATGAAAATATTTAGCAAGTGCATAAATACTTTATTTATGAAAAATTATGTTTTATCTCATATTTAAATTGGTATCGCACTCCCATGAGATACCCCTCACCTCTCTTCTATTAGTGCACACCTAACGCATATCTCCTACATAACCTAGTTAAGCTAACCTGCCTAACTAATTCGTTTCACCAAAATTCTACATATCCTATTTAACCCAAGTACTGAGGGATAAACTTCTCCCCAGTCTCAACATTGTGCCACATTCGTGCGTGGGGTGTCTCACAAAGAGAAATCAAAACAAGAAACACCCCGATACACTACTACTTGGTAGTGTCGATCGTCGAGATCCATTAGGCCCTCAGTACATAACGTGTATATATATATATATATATATATATATATATATATACCCACATAATTATATACATTTTCATACTCAGTTTTATATACATATCACATTTTAGGTCCGGATAAAATCTCTCGGAATGAGAATTTCTTTCATATTCCATTTCTCTCTTTACTCTAGTAGAGATATAATATATTGTTCTCATACACAAGTAATGTACTATACACACAAGTACAATAACCATCCCAACGAGCTATAACTCGAGGATGCGGTCTCTATGCTATCATCTACCAGGTAATCGTTCACGTATCATCCTAGGTACCAACGTTCACAATCTCACACCGCCTTGGTAAAATAAAATAACAACGTATGAGAAGCGGTCATAGTTCCTCCCCGAAAGTGAGACGAAACATACCCACCACGTCTCACCCCTAATAAAAATCACATAATATAAAAATGGACGCTATGACCCAAGGACTATACGCTCCCTGCTCCTCAAGCCAGGGGCCTCGCCCACATCCCGAAACTTCCCATGATAGCAAAGAGGGGGTATGCTTTACATATATATATATATATATATATATATATATATATATATATATATATATGCCAATCTCACATAACGATGGCCAATAACCCCAAATATTCCTAAGCATTCATTAAATCCATACCCCAAATCGTACACTAAATTAATCCGAGGTTCCTTCTTTAATCTCGGGGTTTACTCACCCTCAATACCATCATCTAGGAGTAATAATATCATATCTACCATCCCCTATAATAATCTCCAAAACCATAGTTTAAATTTCCCTAAACTTAAAGGAGAAAACCTCAAAAAATCTCCGAGAACCGAATCCATTCGGCCTGTCCGAATCGATTCTTCCTATCCAAATCGATTCGAAATGGTTCTACTTTCTTACTATCTCATATCGAATCGATTCTTCTTGTCCGAATCGATTCGGATGGTCCGAAATCCCCAAATCTGCTTAGGTTTTATATATATCCCAAAAAACCAAAACTCAATCCAATCTCCATTTAAATTATAACTCGAATTTATTTCTACGAACCCAAAGTTTTCATATCTCCTCAAGTCCTTTAGAGGTCCTAACACTCTATTTGGTAACCCCTAATATTTATCTCCAAATAATTCTAGCCTTAATTTATGACTAACGATTTCGATCTCGGACAGCCTTCTGTAGAAAAATCATTATAAATCCAAAAAAAATCAAAAAAATATGCGGTCAGCTCCCACGCGACCGTATCGAAAAGATATACTATTTGAATTTTTTACCAAGAGCCGAATAGATTCTCTTCCTATCCAAATCGATTCGGATGTGACGCTAGTCACTATTCACTTTCTTTTCCAAAAAATCCAAATACAATTTCTCTTATACTTAAACCCTAAAACCATAAAAACCAACTTATCATTTTAACCCATTTCAATCCATTTCTTCACTCCATTTACATCGATTTAACACTAGAAATCATTAACAATTTACATTACATCAATATGTAAACTCATATTCAAATTTTTCCAAATTTATTTTAAGGGTTCTAACCCAAAATCATATAGTTTACCAACTATAATATGAGATTTATGCATAAAATGAAATAAAGCAAGTACACACTTTCCTGGAGGATGAAATCCAACGATCTCGAGTCGAATCCGGCGGAGTTTGGCTGGAATCCCCCATTTTCTCCTATTTTCTCTATTCCTTTCCTCTCCTCTTTCTTTTTCCTCTCTTTTTCCTTTCTTTCTTTCCCTCTCCCATGTCTCTTATAAGGGAGAAAAGGGTTTATCCTTTAATAAACCCAAAAATGACTAGTTTACTCAATTACGAGTCTCTATTGGTCCAAAAATTACTGGAGTCCAAACAATACCCCCGGATACTCTATTCTGACTATCTCTGCCATTCTGAGACCAACCGCATAATCAAAATTTTCATCCGAGTCACCTAACCGCAAATCACTAATTCGACCCAACACAACTTAATGCAGTTTTTCAATTAAAATATTATCCTTTGTCGCTTTACCCAACTACAACATATAATAAACATGCTCCGACTGATTTAGTAAATCCCAAAATTAAATATAACATACATCAAAAATCATTAAATCCTTGAAAACCTAAAAAATTACTATTCATGATAATTTCTTAAATTCCCAAATTGCACTTAATTATTAAATTTAATTTCCCATAAAAGTGCGGGGTATTACATTCTCCCCCCTTATAAAAGAATTTTGCCCTCGAAATTCAGATACAACCGATTCTACCAACACCAACCTAGGATCATGAATCACTCCACATCCTAACGCCTCAAAGTGGAATGGTACTAACCCGATGGCTCTCAACCATACACTCATTCAACAGTCACCTCTATCAAGGCTTAGACTATACTATAGTGCTACCTCCGTCGTAATATTGACTATATTGTCGCGTCACAACTAGTTCTTCTATAATCGCATCTAAAGTAAACGGACCTATGCTTATTGCTGACTCACCTCGAAATTTCAAATTTCCTTTAAAAGGAAACTATACTAAAGCTTGACTATGCTCATCAGCTTCATCGCTTAGTTTTAGGCGTGCTACCTCTAACTGTGCCTAGACACTTGAATTATAGCATACCTCTTACTACGTTCCAGGTACAAACTCTAATCTCACATACAATTTCCTCATAACATAAACTTCAACTTTATATACTGTTACCCTTCTATTTGAGGCACTATATAAAACCAACTTACCAGGGTGCCTACACAACTTATAACTCGTGATTCTCTACATAACTATTATAAACGTCAGACACGTACCCTCTCTCTAAACAATGGGCCTTATTTCTTTGGTGTAATACTCACACATGGGTTTTCCTAATTTGTAAAATTTAACTCTTCCTATAATTGGAAATCCAATCCTTCTTAAAGTTAACCCATTAATCTTCTTATGGTTAACTTCCAATAATTTCCCGATATCGACGCCACTAGTCTTACTGGCCTTACTTCCCAATAATTACAAGATCAAAGTGTTTCCTACTTATGTAAAATAGTACTATCCTAAATTGTGTCCCTAGTCCCTAAGACATCTCTCAACTTCCAACATTTGCTCGGTTTCATGCGTGGGATGTCTCACAAAGAGAAATCCAAACAAGGTACCCTCCCATTACACTACTCCTTCGCGTTGTCAGTCATCGAGATATAATGGTCTAAGGCACACTAGAGGGACGTCCTGAATCCTACCTTGCTAACCTACTAACGTACCTCTACTACTCTATCCTTTAATCTTAGCGAAATGGAAAGAATAACTAATCAAAGCGCCTACTCTCACCCAATAGATTAAAAATATCATACCTCAAAACATTTTACCTCCAAAATGTGCCTTTTCATCAAGGCCTGGCTATACACCTCAACTCGACTTCCTTTAACTTACCTCAACCACATACTTGTGGTGAGAGAACTATTTCAGTGATTCTCCCTGGCACTTATATCTTTATAAACATTCAATCATCAAATGACTCTCAGTATATAGTGTTTTTCTCTACACTAGGTGACTTATCATCAAAACCAACATCCTTGCATTCTATAATATCTCTCCACTCCCGACGTCGTTAAGGTTCGTGCGTGGAGCGTCTCGCAAGAGAAATCTAAATAAGAAACCCCTCCTATACACTACTACTTAACTTTATCGGTCGTGGAGGTACGTTAGTTCAAAATATGCCACTGGGAAAAGTCCTATTCCTTTTATCGACAAAATGTGGTCAGAACTTCTAATTTTCTCCAGGATCATAGCACACAACGCTGTACTAACACTAAGTCCTTAGAGAAAATAACAATGAGCTTAAACCCACAGATCAATAATAAATCTTACATACCTTAAATTATATCTATATGGTCGCCACGCACTCAAAGCATGATAATGAAACCTCTGCTCACCAAAGTCCCATCTTCCCATAATAATAAAGGGGAAATCATCTTGTATCTAGGTGAGATATCGCAACAACAACCTGTTCCATCCTAGAACCATGGATACGATAATCTTGCCATCCTTAGCCTGCTATCGCTCCGATAATCCAATAACATTATTCTCACAATACTACTATACTCGTATAACACATATAAAATGAGTAGTACAAACCATATACAAATTCAAAATAGGATCCCACTACCGCGAAAATACATATATATATATATATATATATATATATATATATATATATATATATATATATATATATATATATATATATATATATATAAACTATATAATGTTACTGATATTGCCACAAAGCTTGAATTACACACATGAATCTGGGGTTAGCGAAATACCGCAACTCTATCTAGCTACACAAAATATACCTCCTTCCTCCAAGTAAAACCTCGTAACAACATTCTTACTAATTACCTTGGCTACTCCAAATGGTTCCTGGACATGTTAAACTTGCCCTAAATGAACCAAAAACTAATATAATCAATTCCCCATCTAGGCACGCTACTTTTATCCTTTAATCCCTACTGGGCAAGGACTACTATTGTGGTTCTACACTCCACATTGCAAGATTTCCCCATAGCTGGCCACCCTGACCATGTTAAGGTTATCAGTATCTAAGACCCTATCGCCTAGATCTTGAAAATCTCCTTCATAGTCCCTTTAACTTCTTCCTTAAAAGAAAACTCCACTACATCCATGTTTTAATGAACTCCCCGGGAGGATGTCCACCAATGGGGTTCCACGAACACAAATTCTCCACAAGTATTAGGAACACTTTCTAGTGGTCCTATCATTCTTATGAAGGACTCTCTATTCATTGTACCTACCTTACGTCGGTATAAGGTTCACTTCTCCATATCATTCTTTATTCACTGTCGGCCTCTGACCGATCCTTATGTGAATAATTCAAGACTGCATTCTTTTCATTCCTACTAAATCATGGGAACTCATGGTTAAAACCATTCGTAAGATCCCTTTATGAGAAAAACATCTTGCTCCCTCAAACATGGTTACCATCACTCCCATCATTTTGACATTTCTCGTACAAGTGAAAAAATTTCCTCAAATTTTCACATATGGGTATTTCCACATCCTTCTTTTAAGCCAAAGCTCCTGAGCCCTATACTTCCACTGAGTAATGCTACACTTACTCCGCACAACTCACTTCAACGTATGGTTCTTATTAAAGTCCTTATTCCCAATTTACTTCACTCGGTAACCCAACTTTAGAACCACTCTCTACAACAGTGATACTGGAATGATTATAACTACTATACTTTAGTAGTCATTTCAACAATCCTAAATAACACAAAAGGGGAGTGACCTCTACTGCGGTCCTCATTCCCAACTTCAGCGCATTACTCTAACTAATCACCACCTCATGTTGTCCTCATCGCTTCCTTCCTATTGTCGTCCTTCATTGATCAACGCCCAAGTCTCGAATGAGTGCGCAAAATATTTACTATAATCTTACATAATGGCAGGAAAATGAAATCTCATAAGAGTAATCAACGACCCTAATCCTAAGGCTCTATATCAAATTGAGAGCAACGTTGAAAGCATAGTACGTCCACACAGATTCCTAAAGACACTAGA